>JAANDG010000744.1:0-63631 GCA_036852015.1 Pelodera strongyloides | reverse complement strand
GATTGTGAACGTATACGAACAACTAAATTCCCATATATTATATGCAAATTTACGTGCTTTTCGGGGCATTTCAGTCAGTGTAAAAATCATAGAAATTCAGTTGTTTCGTATATGTTCCAAAGCCACGTGCGCATCTCTTTAGCCTTCTTCTTTATGTTTTGTTTTAATCGATATGGGCGGTGTCAAAATCAACAAAAATATATACATATATATGACCGTAATCCTAGTTGTATTCCTGTACTATGTTTTCTTTCTATTTGTGTTCTGTTCTATTTTTTTTGGCAAACCAGTAGGTTACTGTCAGTTCCAAATTGTATTTGTAAATAACTAATTAATATTATTAAACCAATATTCAGATAATGTCCGGCCTACCGCCCCCGGGACCTCCGCCCCCATATGAGGAACATTCAAAATACCCACCTACGCCCATACACACTACGACTTTTGTGAATCCAGCATTTCAATCAGGTACGCGCAGTTTTTTAAAGCGTTATGGCACGTGGTTTTGAACTTACGCTGGAAATTTTTTTATGCGTAGCCACGTGTTCAGTAGAAAAATAGGCGATAAGACAATTAAAACAGAGAAAAAAAAACAAATTTAAAACCCTTTCGCGCGTGATTTATATTGATGTGATCAAAGCTCACAGCAAGAAAACAAGCCGGAAAATAATCGAAATTTTAAGTTTTTACTTCAAATGATCCATTTAAAGGTTTTTTCAAGTGATTTACCACTTTTTAGATTTTTATGAATCCCCGTTATGTGACATAGAAAAGTACAGTATCACCGGAATCATATGGCTTATCTTTTCAATTGAAGAAAGTACAAAACAGCGGTGATCGGAGTAGTCTGTCCCTTTAAAGTTTATTGTTCTGTTTGTTTGTACTTTACTGTAGAATTTGGGATTGAGCGCGTCTAGTTCTTGCATACAACTTGCAATTTGCATATAATACATGTCAATTCAGATTTGCAACTTTCAAAACCAATGCCGTTTTCAGTCAGTGTTTCCAACTAAACATAAACTTTGTGAATACTGATAATGAACAAGTTGTATTCTGTAGTTTGATGTTTGAACTAGTTGTTGTAGTTTGAGGGTTGATACTAATTTCAAGGTGCTTTCACGCTGTTCTTTTAACTTTTAAAGCTAAATACCGGCCGATTCTTGAAACGCACCGTGGAAAACTGAATTCTTATGTATGTATGCTAATTTTCTCGCATTTAGCTTGATTTTTTATTCTAATTTATTCTCATTTGCATAGGCTGCATAAGTGCATAAGAATGCTGGTGCACTCGATGTGTTTCATTTCAAAAACCGACCGGTATTTCGCTTTAACCAAACTATGAGTCACCAATTCAACTGCGTCAATTTGAAATCATTCCTGGATATGTAACTATTATGAAACCATGGCCATGACTCACTATGGCTTAGTTCTCATATATGAAGAAAAAACGTTAGATCAATATTCAAGAGCCCTATTGAACCTTGAAGCCTTGAATCATTTCGCAAACAAGAAATGAACGCTTGATACTGATAAAGCGTGCACGGCTTTACCTTTCGGGTGTTGCGGCAATTTTTGAAATACCTTTGGGGGGGGGGGGGCAAAGGTATTTCATGAGAACAAAAAAAAACGCTTTTGTTCTCACGTATTAGATGTAAATTTCTGTGCCGTAGCAACAACGAAGACACTTTTTTATTCTCATGTGTTATATGCAAATTTCTGTGCCGTAGCAACAACGAAGACACTTTTTTATTCTCATGTGTTATATGCAAATTTCTGTGCCGTTATGAGGAATTGATGAAAAAAGGATGGAAAATGTTGTGCATATGTATGACATGGCACGCAGGTGTCCAGTTGACTTTCACAAACCACGTGTCATAACACTTTAATATGTATTATATTCAGGTGAGGGTCCTCTAGAATGCGGCACGGGACTTCATCTACCCGGGCAGGCCATATACGGATACCCGGGCATGCCCCAGCCTCAGGGAGTACCAATACAAACTTCAAACTACGATAGCGCCCACCGCCCGGTATACAGGCATGGTAGAAGTGAGTTGTATCCTGTAGTTTGAATATTTTAGAATTCGTTTTCAATATGTACTTTGGGGAAAGCTACCCAATACACAGCAAAATTTTGCCCCAGTGGCCGCACAGTTTTGGCGATCGTGAGGCGCCGATGAGCATATATTATATAGAGCTGTAACGCTAATGAGATCGCACGAAAAATCGGTACGCACGTGGTTTAAAATGCTCACAATTTGCACAGAATTCATGTGAATCCAATCGGCCAACAGCGTACTTCTAAGCCGCGTGTCATAACGCTTTAAAGCGAAATACCGGCCGGTTTTTGAAGAGCATCGTAGACAGCTGAATTCTTACGTATTTATGCTAATTTGCTCGAATTTAGCTCGATTTTTTATTCTGATGTATGGTCATTTGCATAAGCTGAATAAGAATGCTGGTGTACTCGGTGTGTTTCAAAAAACGGCCAGTATTTCGCTTTAATATGTGACTTGTTAAATAATTAATCTATTTCAAAAATTTTAGCAATCGTCACGAACCGCCAGCCAGGTCTCCTATCTCCAGAGCAACAACGAAGACGTCGTATTATTCTGATGGTTTCCGTAATGTTACTCGTATGCCCGCTTATCATATTCCTTATCGTAATGACCTGTACCGTGTGGACTCATTAGTCATTATTATGTAAAGATTTGAATACAGTAAGATACTGATTACCGTTATATGGTATTAATGTTACCTACCACTATGCCCTAGTATACTGGTAATTTACATAGTGTCACCTTTATTTTATCCCGGTATTACGGCTGCTATTTAATTTACCAGAAAATTTGTCACCGCTCACCCAAGCTTGAGTAACGCATATAACGCCTTTTGTAACGTAATCGTAATGCATACAGTTTCTCATGTTGCTGACTATTGTTAGAATGTGCTTGTCATCGGAAGCAAATTAGGATGAAATTGTCATGTTTCCTAGTGTTTATGTATGATCCAATCCATTACCAATTACCAATCTTAGCAATGACTTCAGTTTTTGACTTCAGTTTCATGCAAGATATGACAAAAGGTTTTGAACGTATACTGGAGTTGCAGTCCCATGGATTGTATGCAAATGTTCGTGACGTCAGTGTCAGTAGGGAACGGAATGAAGCAAATTTGCATATAAATCATGCAATGCAGTTGTCAAGTAAACGTTTCAAATCCGCGTGTCATACCTCATACCGCTTTACGTTTTTATTCTAGTGATTTGTAAGGGTATCTTGGTTAGTGCTTTTCTCACTTGCCTTCAAGCAATGCCTTTTCGCCACACATACGGGTCATTGTTTTTTGATTGTTTTTATTTTGATTTACTTTTTTTTCAAATCTGCGATATCGATTTTGCCATATTGTCATGCAATAAACTTTGTCTGGATAATTTTTTTTCAAGTCATTGCACTATTATACATATTACCAAGGACAATGTATATAATTGCCTTGATGGTATGTACGGTAAATATTTTCAGTGTACTGTGCGTAGGGTACGTACTATTATAACATATGCATTCACCTATTGAGACAAAGTAATACATTGTAAATGCACAATGTTTCAAGGTCCCTACATAGTTGTGCAGGATCGCTCCAGCCAAAAACTCCGGTAACCATAGAGAAAAAATTGGTCGTTGTGACGATATTCTGGTGGACTAGTACAAGAATTAACTCTTCACTGCGCGAAAACGACAAAAGGAGTGCGCCACGCTGGCCTCCAAACCGTGTGCCATGCTTTCGCCGCGAACCCTTTTGTCTCTTATTAGTGTTACTAAGTGTTTAATCACAACCATCAGTATCTCCTTTGTCAATTTGTGCAGAAACATTTTTTTTGTTCGATATTTTCTGTTTCCTTGGGCATCGTTCACTATGTGACTATCCTCTAGTCTAGTTGTGTTGTTTGTGGTAGCTATCATTATCCGCTTTAACCATGTAAAGTGAGCTATAAAAGAACGGTGCGCAGTGATAAATCACTCTTTTCAAATGGGTAAATAAACTTTTACCTGTGACGTTTTGGTTCCAGATACGAAAAAATTCCTAATTGGGACAACAGACAGGCATAGAAAGACAGAAGGGAGCGAGAGGGCGAGCGAGGGGTAAGGAGGTTTTAGCGAGAGACAGAAGAGAGAGAGGGAGAAAGAGAGAGAGAAAGAGAGAGGCAGAAAGAGATTATTGAGAGAGATGTACTATCACTATGGACAAGTAGTGATGCTATCACGAACGGAAAAAAAAACATATTTTGTAAGATGCACGAGAGAATTGCTTGGGAAAATAAACATGGTGAAACGTCACACGAGCGAACAACTAAAAAAAGGAAAACAGAAAAAAACTTCCCGATTTGGTGCTGAAATATGGCAGCGCTCTGTGCTTAGAGAGAGAGAGAGAGAGAGAAGGAGAGAGAGAAGGAGAGAGAGAAGGAGAGAGAGAGAGAGAAGGAAAGAGAGAATGTTTTCTCTTCTCTCTCTTACTCAAACATCTGTTCTTCAAGCTTTGGATTCAAGCCTTCAAGCCCTTTTTCTGTCTAATTTTTCTATACCTCATTCACTCTTTCACACACTGACTCTCTCTCTCATTCTCTCTCTCCTTCTAAGATTTCTAACAATATTGATTTTTTTTTATTATTAATACAAGTAAGATCGGACTAAAAAAACTTTGGACTGGAATAGTGTTCCAATTAGCTACGGAGCGGCAATGGGAAAAAGAGAGCCAGAATTAAGGGAGAGAGAGAGAGAAAGGGAGAGAGAGTGAGCGAGAGTGAGCGAGAGAGAGAGAAAGGAGAGAGAATGAGAGAGAGAGAGAGAGGACAAGAGATAACTGGAAAAGAGAAACAGCGAAAGCTGGAGAGAGAGTGCGCGCTAAGAAGCGAGCGAGAAATTTAGCGAATGCAAGTTCAGCGAACTTTGCGCACGCGCGTGCAATTCACACACGGGCGTGCGTTTTGTTTCGCTTAGCGCCACGCCTATATTGGTTCGGAACCTGGCAGCGAGATCCCGCTATGTTATTTCATTAGTCTTTAGGTCTAGTATATAACTTTTAAAACGCTTCAAAGATCAAACCGTCAAACGAGAAGCCCGCCCGTTCATGTCTCTTTTCACGTTCTTTTATTTATTTATTTTTGTCTGTTTGCTATTAAAGGGAATATGTAGGCACTCAAAATGAGCAAAACAACTGCGAAACTAGAGTTTCCACACCAGACATGAATTTAAGTAGGCGACTGAATATGTAAATTCGAATATTCTCATTTGCATACAAATATGTCGCTGTTACATGCTATATGCCGATGTATGCACATATGCTAAATTTTTTGCTCCATCAGCACTGCCGTGTAAGCCAGGGGGTCAAATAACGCGTTTACTATGGAAAAGATGAACTTTGAAAATCATTTTCTTTTAAATGGGAAGCTTTTAACCATTTTTGTTGTTGTTTCCTTAATGAGGAACACACATTCTATTAATACAGCTTAACTTCAAAAAGGGCATACATATTCCCTTTAACTAAAACTCTCTATTTTGTTTTTATTGGTGTCGTGTCACTTAAATAATTTTATGCTTAATATTTATTATTATAATATATTATTATTAACATTCATCACGGTGTTGATATATTGTTGTTTAGTGAGTCATACGTGTTATACATCTCTTCGTTGGACGTCTTGACTTATCATCAATTTAGCTAACGTTATTAAATACAGTTCAGTGAATGCGTCTTATTTCTTATTTTACAACTTAGATTTCTGTCCTTTTCTCACTCTAACAATACACACTCTAACAGTACACAGCATTTTTTATGCTCTGGAAAACTAAATTATTTATTTATTTCCGCCTATTTATTTGACCAAATGGTCACAAGAAGCAAGTCACTCCCTCGCCTATTTTAATGCATGGTATTAAAGCAGAAAACTTGGCGCGCCGTTGATGCGCCAGGAGTGCGCCGCTCATCTTTGGCCCTCTTCGGGTAGGCGGCGATTTCTGAGCCTTGACCAGCCTCCTTTTGCTAACCGTCATGTTTCACTCTGTTACCGCTAGACTCCTCCCAAGGTCCAGGTCCGGTAGAGCGCAAACGGTGACATCCATCATTTAAAAAAACCAAGCAAAACAAAAGAGTAATCAAAAATCAATAAAGCGACAATCCTGTTTTTTTTTTCTTTGCTAATCAACTATCTCTTGACGAAATTGAATGTATCATCATATTTACTGACATTGTCACTCAATTGCTTAGCGAATAAGATTTGGTACAAGATTCTTCATTTTTGTTCACGGTGTGCTTTGGTAGTGAAATGATCATAAATAGAAAATCTATTCATAGAATTTGGCGTGTTTTAGTGATCCAGTTTAATATAGTTTCAGTTTAATATCTTAGGGTTCCTGTTGGTTGACATTTGACATTATTTGTCCAAGATTATTACTCTTTTTTTTTAGTTATTTATAGTCTTCCAACAAACCATATATTCCATGTGCTTATTATTACTAGAAAACTTATTTTCTTTCATTATATGTACCATATTCTAAAGAATTTATAGATGGTAAACCCGTTGGTTAAAAGATGGTAATTTTAGAGCGGTATATGTATAAGTTTGCCTTTGAAACGTAATTTGGATGCTCTATTCCTATTCTCTTGCAGTTTATTGCAAATAACTGCGCGACTTTTTTTCTAATTACCAGCCGGCTACGCCGCCCGAGGCGACTTTCTATTTCATTTATTTTATTTTATGTATACGTGAAACGTGGATTCAAAAGTAGTTACAAAAAATTAGAGTATGGATCATATGCAAAAATCCTCGCTTCGTTGTTCTTTTTGTTGTTCTAGATCTGCCTGTTCTTTGTAGTTTTTTCATAGTACTTTGAGCGCCGCCAACTCGCTCGACTGATACACCGCGCGCATTCCGTATATGCAGCCTTTTTTGGACTTTTGTGAGAGGGGCGCTCGGGATGTGAGATGGCTCAGTGCATGGGAACATGAACTACTGAACCAATCCTACTTCCTGAGCGTAACGCACATCATCCAAACACACAATCAAACAAACAAACAAAGCTCCCAACTTTATATAATAAGATATTCATTTGAATGCAATATATGGGGATGAAGTTGTTCAGCAGCGTTTCAAAAACCGGCTGTTAGTTATGTAGATTTGAGCAGTTTTTTCATACTTCCACCTTTATGTATGAGTATGTGCGCAACGACAGTGTTAACATACATCGCACTTGGAATAGGGCAACCTATTGAACATATTTTTTATTTATGTTCAATTAAGTGACATAAATTCTTTCTTCACAAAATATGAGAACGGACACTTTCTCACAATTTAGACTAGTATACGAGAGAGCGAACAGCGAGATAGATAGAGATAGAAATAAAGCGAGAGAGAGAGAGAGAGAGAGAAAGAGAGAAAGAGAGAAAGAGAGAAACGGAAAACTTTTCAATATCGAATATTGAAAAGTATATCTCTTTGAACCGTTCTAAACCTTTGATTTTCAAATTTGCTTTCCAATTTGCTAAACACACAGCGATAAACAAGAAAACGAACGGAAGATAACTCATTTAGTGAGGAGAAAAATCATTTATTCACTCAAATATCTTTTTTTCCAACTCAGATAATATTTTGTCTAGATTTTTCAATAGTTCAATTGCTCAATTTCAGTCTAGTAATTTAGTGACTGTCTATTTTCTTTCGGCCTCAACTTCAGTAGATTTTGTATATAACGACAAATGCTCATTTTTTTCTATTATGAATTATGAAAGTTCCGTATATATATGATTCATTTTTTATATGTACCTTTTTCTGCGTTCACATAGTTCACGTCAATTGTGCGAGTTTATCATAGTTGTCAAAGGGCACTATCAGTTTATACGTCGCGGAAGTCTCAAATTTAGAGCCAACTTCTTAATAGTACACTTTTAATTTTATCTTTTCTTGGTGTCTTTATTCTCCGAATCAGAACAAATTGTTTTCCAATTAGTAGACTACATTGATAAAAAGTACACACATATTTGTACTGCACTTTTTGTGTATTCCATTCGGTGTGTGTGTGCGTGTGTGTGTGTGTGTGTATGTGTGTGGGTGTGCATGTGCGCGTGTGTGTGTGCGTGTGTTATGTGTGTGGGTGTGCATGTGTGTGTGTGCATGCGTGTGTGTACATGTGTGTGCATGTATGTGTGTGCATGTGAGTGTGTGCATGTGTGTGTGCATGTGTGCGTGCGTATGTGTGTGCGTGTGTGTATGTGCATTAGTGTGTGCATGTGTGCGTGTGTGCGTGTGCGTGAGTGAGGTGTGAGCGTGTGTGTGAGAGCGTGCATGTGTGTGTATTGATGCCTAAAAATCAATTCGGTCACGGTAAAATACCATTTCCCCGTTCTTTTCTCTACGTAATGGCATGGTCCATAGACATCAACAATGCTACCAGGAAGTAGAGCAAATTTATCGCCGGGTTTTTTTCTAAATGATTAATGTAGTGAGGCTCTCACACTTTCTGTCCTTCTCTCTCAAACTTTCTACCCTCTCTCTCTCTCTCTCTTATGCAGTTCTAGTTTCAGAATGTCTGAATTTCTGATTTCCTCTATTTTCAGAGACAAATGACAAAAAAAGAAGATCTCATTTCTGATCTTGAAAGTGGGATGCTCCCGGGAGTTCCCCGTCAGGAAGTGGCTCTTCCCAGTACTTCCAGTTTCGATTCTGGCCTTCGGACATCAATTGCAAGCAGTACTGGGACAAGATCCAACTCTATGGATCAGTCTACAGCCGTGGAAGATGGTGAGAGCAGTAGAGAAAGAGAGAAAGAGAGAGAGAGGGACGATATAGGGAGGGGGTAGATTGAGAGAAGAGAGGGAGAGTGGGAGGGATGATTTGTTTGTTTGTTTGATTGATTGATTGTGTGTTTGGATGATGTGCGTTACGCTCAGGAAGTAGGATTGGTACAGTAGTTCATGTTCCCATGCACTGAGCCATCTCAAATCCCGAGCGCCCCTCTCACAAAAGTCCAAAAAAGGCTGCATATACGGAAAGTGTGTGGTATATCGTTCGGGCGCGGCGTTCAAAGTACTTCGATTAAAATACAAAGAACATGTAAATCTAGAGCAACAAAAGAAGCAATAAAGCGAGGATTTTAGCATATGCTAATTTTTTGAATCACTTTTGAATCCACGTTTCACGTATGTATGAAATAAAAATGTACTAGAAGGGGCTTACTGGATAATACTACTTTTTCCGACAGTATACTACCGTTTACTACTCTGTACGACTCCGTACGACATCGCACTACCGCTTGCTACTCTGTACGACATCGTCCGACCGCGTGCAACCCTTGACGACTTTGCACGTCTGCGAGCCCCACCCGTCAAATTGCGTTACAACGAACCACCGCGTACAATCTTGTGCGACAGTCACAGTTCACGACTACGAACTCTGTTCATAAAATTCCAAAGCAACGCGTCACCATATTTCGCGAATACTTGGCGAAGCCACCGCGCATCATTTTCCTTTTACCTGATACTGCATTAATTTGGCATTTTCATACTGTCGCGAGCGTACCCCTCACCGCGCGCAGTTTTCGCGCCATTTTAACGCAGCTCCACCTGGGGTACATCATTGTGGCGCATTGCTTTGGAATTTTATGAATAGTTGCCGAAAGTCATTGTAGTGCCGAAGACGTGAACTGTGGCAGGGTACCGCACAAAGTGGTACGCGATAGTTCGCAGTAGTACAAAATTGTACGAGGTAGTTGGTTGTAGCGAAATGTGGTGGGTGGTAGCTTGCAGTCGTATAAGGTCGTCAAGAGTTGCACGCGGTCGTGCGAAGTCGTACGGAGTCGTAGATGGTTGTACGGAGTCGTACATAGTAGTAAGCGGTAGTTTACTGTCGGAAAAAGTAGTATTATCCAGTAAGCCACTAGAAGGTCGCCTCAGGCGGCGCAGCCGTCTGGTATATATATATATATATATATATATATAGAGAGAGAGAGAGAGAGAGAGAGAGAGAGAGATAGTGAGAGAGAGGATAGCGTGAGAGAGGATGGCGAGAGATAGAGAGAGCTTATAGGGTAACCATAGAAGTACTGACAGATATGAACTGGGCCTAAACCACGTGTAATATCGCTTTAATTTAATAAACCAACACACAAATTACTATTCTAGAAGATGCGTCCTGTACCCAACAGCTTGCCACTACATCAGCGGAGGAACGATCTCTTCAGACTGAATCGATCGATAATCAAAAATCAATATCTCAGCGGGCGGTCTCTGATGATACAATTCCAAAAAGACGTCGGCTACAAAGTACACCCATACCACAAACTACAAGAGCTCAAGATTCCGCAATTCACCTACGAAGCCTATCGGAATTCTGGCGTACAGGACCGTCGTCCAGTCCAAAGCAGTTCCATTTGGCCATAAATAGAAATCAAGAAGCGCGTGCTGCAAAACGGGAGTCGGTAGCCGGACTCGAACCCGAGACCACAATCATCGAGCTGGCCGACGATGTAGCGCTACCGACATCGGATTCTATGAGATCGTCGAAAATCAAGGTTTGTTGAATTGCCCGCTTTTTCGCATTTTTTCGGGGGTGTTGATTGAAGGTTGAACTTATTATCACTCTGTCATTCCTAACACTATAGCAGACTACAGTATTGCGCTATTTCCTGTAACCTGGCATTTCTTGTAGCTCACCAACTTACAATTAGTTTCTGGTGAAAAAGTTGTTACCATACCTGTATGATAAAAATTAAGCAAAGAGGTTGACAAAGAGGATGAAAGAGGATGAAAGAGGAGCCAAGAGGACCTAATCAAGTGAAAACCTCCAAACGTTCTCAAAACTCAAAGTTATTTTCAAAATCCTTCATTTTCAGGCCGTGGACAGCCCAACTGGTGCCTCATTGCGGTCTTCACTGGCGTCAACCACGCCTGCAATCCCTCCCACGCCCAGCTCTTCCCAGTACACGGTTCCCAGAATACTGGATTCACCCGGGAACATTTCATGCGCGTTGGAGTTTCCGTCGGTGCATTTACCGCTGGTGAGCACTTCAGTTATCTTCCGCTTTTGAACCAGCGTGGGTGCCAGACAGGCTAACAGTGACGCTTTAGCACAAACAAAATACAAACTAGAAACATGCTACAATTCAATAGCGAAATACTGGCCGGTTTTTGTAACGCATCGTGGACAGCTGAATCCTTACGTATTTATGCACAGTTGCACGAATTTAGCTCGTCTAATTTACGTTCATTTGGGGCACTCGATGTGTTTCGAAAACCGGCCGGTATTTCGCTTTAATCACAGGCATACGGAAAGAAGCTCACAGGGAGCATTATGATATTGATGGTGCAATACCCGAAGTCGTGAAGGTCATTTTACCCCAGTAGCCACCCGTGCAAATTGTCTTATTGTCCCGGTTTTAGTCCGCCGATGATTCGACACGTACAAAGGGATCTGATGATTCAACCGCCACGACTCCTACTTCTGGCGGCACCAAAGATTCAAATTCAAACTTCCCGCCAACACCGCCTGTTCACCTATCACATACCGTACCAAGATGTGCGGCGCCAGGACGGCAAAAGGTAGGAAATCGTCTATTTTCCGTTTATAACCAGTTAAGGTTGACGATGCGAGTGTTCCGTGCGGAATATTTTTTTGCCACATATGCGTGAGTTGAACGAGTTGTCCGAGGCATGACTCCGATTTTTCTCAAATCGTGCTTATTTGTATTTAGAATAGACATAGGCTTCGGCTTAGGCTTAAACCACGTAGGCTTCGGCTTAGGCTTTTAATAAACCAAAGCAATTAAGGTCTACCTCCTTCAACCACGATCTCCTCCCCCATCACGCGTGCCTGATCGACCAAGCGAGGAAAGAGCGGACAAAACAACTGGTTTGTATTTAATTATGTTTTTTTTAATAATATTTAAAACTTACAAAGTGTACCCCGATGCATCAATCCAATTCTCCGAGGTTTGGGGGAGTCCTCCGGAGACCTCGCCGCGCATCACCCACGTTTTCTAAAAAAAAAACTCTAAAGACGATAAATTACTACAGGAGCACCGATCCGTCTAAAAGGTTCCTTAAAGGTGCCGAGGAATCCAAACGATCCACCTTTCACGTTAAAAATTCCCATTGTGGAAGATCCGAATCGGACGAGTATAAAATGGAGCAATTGCCGGGAATACTTCTACGACAGTGAGTTATACTGCCCAATTCAAACAAATACCCTACAACGTGATACTTACGGTACTTTTCTCCTACCATGTTCATACTGTACTTTTCTCCTACCATGTTAATACTGTACTTTTCTCCTACCATGTTAATACTGTACTTTTCTCCTACCATGTTCATACTGTACTTTTCTCCTACCATGTTCATACTGTATTTTTCTCCTACCATGTTCATACTGGACTTTTCTCCTACCATTTTCTTAGGATCTGGCAAGCATGCGGGTGTATTTTTGCGTGAAATAGTATGCGTTGTGTCCTGGGAGCACAGATTCAAAGATCAAACAGCCACCGTACACTTTTTTTGTGTGCGAAGTTAGCTGCCGTGATGCTAAGACGGGCGTTGTGCGAAATTTAGGCACAGGAAGGCTCGCACTATTTGGCAGGCTGCTGGCACACAATTTTGCGCCAAGCTTGAGCGGCACCAAATATATGTTCCTATGCGTGTGCGGCCCAAGCGCCATGATAATCAGAAATCTATTTCAGCGTTCACCTACAAGCGCTCGCACTCGTGGACCCGAAAGTGTTTTTCTCCTCTCTTCTGCATGTGCTGCACTCTACCAACGCTTCTCGTTATGTTCCTATACTTTCTTTTATGGTATCCAACAATGGATGACTACGAGGTTGCTCGATAATTTGGCACCGGTAACTCGTTGCCAATTGTTTTCATAAAAAAATTGTAACCACTCACTTAGAAACCATTTGGTAACCATTTGGCGACGGTTCGAGAAAAATTAGTTCAAATGTGGTCAGACACCAATTTCCTCATAGTACATTTAGTTTATCCACTGATAGCTCTCATTTTCGGAATGATACGGTAGTATGTTAGAAGTTAGAATTCACTCTGCGGGTCTTGACTTACCCTCCTAACACTCATTATCATGCATTTGTTTGTAAATTTTCTGTGTATACGAGTCCTTGAAAGTTTTGAGGAAAAAAACATTGACCGAGGAAAGTTGGCAGTACAAGCGGCGCGAAACAATGTAAAAACCATTTGGCAAAGGGATCGCGCACAACCTGCACGCGGCGCATTTCTGGCCGGCACTTTGTTCCCCGATTTCACGCCGCTCCAACTTTCGATATGTTGCTAGCCAAGCCAAATCCACTCTCTTTCATTTTGCTCTAACGTTTTTAATATGCTCTGTGACAATGATCGCCAAACCTTACATTTTTATATTTCTAGTATATCTCAAAAATACGCGACTTTCTGAATACCCGAAGCCATATGTATATTGTACTTTATCATTTTAATAATTTCAAATTTGACGTTTTGACGGCGCTCACTCAGTTCCGGGTACGATTTTCCCCCCATTTTCACATGGTATAAATGAAACGTAGTTTTGCTTTTAATATAATGTTTCAACATTTTTCTGTATACAATTCCCAAGAACAACACAAATTATTCCATCGATTTATTAACTCACGCACAAAAACAAAATAATCAATGAAAACGTACTGTGCGCAAAAAGAGCGGGAATTCAAAATACAAACAAGTGGAGACCGGATCACCGGACAAGCAACGCTTGCGAATAAACTGGGGGTGGTAGTGGGTGGTCTCGAGGCGATAAATCCTACTGTATAAACGGTCAGACTCTGATCAATACCGCTCAAATCACTAGCGCCGGGCTTAAACGTTCGGAGAAACAGCGGGAGATAGAAAGAGATACAGAGACACGTCATCGGTTGGAGAAAGAGAGAGCCGTCCTTCAAAAATCAATAATATACAAGAAAAATCAAATCAATCGATAAACTTCATTGCGTTACTTGGCAAGCTATCAAAAACTTTTCCAAATTGTTCCAAAATTGCCAAGCCCAACCCAACAGGAAACAATACATGACAAAGAAAACAAAATATTTTAAAGGGAATAGACACGCAAGTTCAACATCAAAGTAATAAACCATGTTGCCTATTACCTTTAAAAATCATTTTGTACGCATACGCACATCACATTTTCTTCATATCTTTTTTTTGCAGTGTTATACGATAAAAATAAAGAATTTAAAGGGGGTACTCTCTCAAATCAATACAGTACACACCGTACGATTAGACTGCTTGGCATGGAAAAGGCGCGGCAAAATACCGGTATTCAAATATTTGAACGGGCTACGGTAGATTATCGATTAGCAACCAAACAGTCCTAGTTCTACAACTAGTGGTCGCTCAGCGACAGAGTACCAGACAATGTTAAACGACGGTGTAGTTTGTTGTTTGATATTCTAATTGGACAAACACATGCACGCACAAACACAAATAGTATATATTTTACATTTGACGGCGAGGCAGAATAGAATCGGCGAGATGGTGCAATATGCGGTGGATTCAAAAGCTACAGTACTCTGGCACGGGGACTCATTCGAAGGTGTCAAAGGTGCGTACACCAAAATCACTATCCATCTTTAGCAGGAGACTACAAACTACATTTGCCATTTACACGATATCGATTGATCCAAGAGAAAATGGGCGGGGCCTGTGGGACACTGCCGAGGTACGTACGCACACACATACAATGTGACGAGACAAGATACAGTATACATATATCAGTATTATACGGTACACAAATCACTGTTCTACATTTCTCCTAACCAGCTAGAAACATCTACTTATGTACGATCGACGACAAGAAGAAGGAAACCAAAAAAGCAGGAAAAGGAGTTTAAAGATGTTTACAGATACAGTATACATTGGCGAGTTCCGACTACGGTAGAAAACCGCGCGAAACAGAAAAGTAAAGTTGGCGCACAACCGGCGCGGCTATGGCACGCGATTTGCGCGCCATTTCCACGCCGCTCGCACGCTAACTTTCCTCAGTTATCAGAATTTGATCAATTGTTTGATGGAGTAAAGAAGAAAAGATACACACAAAAGATGGCTGCGATGCTGTCAGTTGGTCAAAAACATTTGAAAACTTTTTTTTAATTTTCCGTCATTCCGTGTAAAATTTTCAAATGTTTGACCAGAATAAAGAAGTCCATAACCAAAAGCTATTCTAAAAAGGAGGGGGCGGGGCGCAGATTTTTACACAACATGTACACATTTTACATTACACAAACATATTATTTAAAAAAAAATTAAATGAAGACCACCAACAGTTAACAATATTGATCGCTTCGGACAGCACACTGCACAATCTACCGTAAACTTGCACTACACCTCTATTTAGTGCCAACTACAATATGCCAGAGCAATCAATAAGTTAACTATGAACAGTCCTATACTACTTGAACACCGGGATCAAGGCAAAGAACAGTGACGGGGGCCAGAGTGGCATAGTGCCCAAACTACGGTACACACCATCTAAAGTGTTCGGTAAACTAACACTACGGTATCAGAGCGTCTAGAAGAATAGAGGGAAAGCAAAATCGCTCACACACGCGATAATACATACACAGTATACAGCTCAAATATACTTACTTAGCATTAAACAATTTAGAAAAATAAAATAATAATTACAAAAAATATATAGAAAAATGAAACTGGGAATTATCTCGTCTTTTAGCATTACCGTCTGAAAACAACGATTGATCTTAAATCTATACTAATTGGATACTAAACTGATCTACTACATTACTACAATTTGCATAGTAAATCATAGTGAAGGCCTAGCTTCACAATATTTTCAGTAAAACACAAACTCCAAACTACAAAGTACTTCTAAAGACATTCAACTACAAAACTACTACCGTACAAAAAACATAGTGAAAATTAAAACATTAAGTTAGCAAGAATAAAAGCAACATCCGTTTTTGATTGAACAACGTTTTGCGCTTAGCTGGGACAGATAAAATAACATTATTTCTTTAAAACAAAACAAACAAAAAATACTTTAAACGGTAAAATAATTGGGGCCAATGGCATCATTTCAAAGTTCAAGTAATTAACTTCGGGGTGCTTGAAACAAATTACAAATATCAAAAAAAAAAGTGAAAAATACACAGGACCGGGAAAAATCACGAAAACCGTCGGCAAATGGTCACCAAATGGTTTCAGTGGTTTCGCCGTCTTCCTGCACATAATCTGCTTAGTTTGAAGCATATGCCCATAGACTACAAAGTACAATCCTTATGTATCTGACGTCACCGAAGTTCCAATCTAGCTACAGTAATCACAAGTCAATGGGCAAGTGCCAGTGAATAGTCAAAAACACGAGTACGGGATACTACAGTACACTACTTGGGGAGAGAGTAATTATCATTGATTAGCCAATGAGCCAATCAGCAGCTTGCAGTGACTACCGTGGCTACAAGTGCAAGGAGAATTATCGGACCTGTACGGTACGGTACGCGGAAAGGTACGGAGAGAGAAAACGGGGTGCGGGACGGACTACGGACTGGTTGGCGAATAATAAAGAAACATCAGAGGACGAGAGCGTGAAGTGGCCTGAAAAATATGCCTTGAGCCTTGCTTGAGCATTGCAGCGATGTCAGATAACTTGTAAAAAAAACTATAAGGGAGCACATGCACGGGCTGCCATCATACGTTTCAAACCTCTGTTCTCAAACTAACACAATACTAGTGCCTCACTATCAATGCTAGTACCATACTAATCCAATACTAGTACCTCACTACCGATACTAGTACCATACTAACCCAATACTAGTCTTCCTCACTCACCTAGTGGTTGTGGCCGACCATCGCCTTCTGGAACGAGTACTGCGACTGCATTGGCATGAACACACCGCTATTGTAGTTCTCAGATCTGAAAACTGCAAAGATACCGGTCACACTGCTTAACGGGGCGGGGTTTTACATACGGGCACCCACTACATACACGCATCACACTGCGGTAAAGAACTGGTAACTGAACTTAAACTGCAAACTACAAACTTCAGACTACGAACTACAAACAGTTCACTCACCCGAGATTGGCGTAGAGGGCGGCCGTAGCGGCATCAATTCCGGTTCCGGTACCGCGGGCCGATGCACCGCCCGGCGAAGGCTGGATGTAGTTGGCGAACACTGAAAAGAGGTTACTGTAAGGCGACGGAGAAAACAAAAGCCAATGGAATCAAAGAAATACTTGATGGGTAGCTGGAGGATCGATCAATACTATCTGAGGATTAATCAAAAATCGATAAGTAAAAGCCATGGGGTGATTATTTACATGAACCACCACCACCTTTCGGTTCATAGTTTACAGATGCAGTTAATCTAATACTCCTAGCACAAAGGTACTTGGTACTTCCACCCCTCATCAAGTATTCCATGAACTACAAAACTCAACGTCAACAACAGGTTGTTCAGTCTCAAAACACGTAACCACCAGACTACAGACTACAGTAAAAACCACCAGACTACAATACAAACTACACGCGGTGGTGGTAGGAATGACAAACGTACTAAATGCTTCATATATTGTATAAGGTCCGTAAAGACGTAGATTCATTCCGGGATTCTAATACCCGCTTATGAATAGTGGAGCCCAGTCGCCCGACTAATATCAATGGTAGATCCTTTTCTCCTGCCACCTCTAATAAGCCTTAGCTACCCGAGTAGAGTACCTGCTAACTGTTACGTTAAGACTCAATAGTCACTACCAGTATCCTGGGAAAGCTACAGTACTTTGTAATGTAAACCACGCCCACAAACTACCAAACAGTGCTTTTATATGTGAAGAATGTATACAGCACCGCTAATCACGCGCTAACATGCAGTGTGTGAAAGGAGAAGGGTGAGAGGTATGAGTTTATGGCACGAGTGGACCGAACTTCAAATTTTTGGCACCGTCAGTCAGTAAACAGGACAAATAAATGCCCATCTTCTACACACATGTATCGAGTTGCAAAGTCAGAAGAAAACCCATTTTTTTTTCTAGAAAAACTCCAGAGGTCATATTCACCACAATCACCACTCAGTTCCCCATGGGGAATTCCCCGTCTTTTTCTCTGCGCGCCTCACATTAGAGTCAGTGCTATTTTCTGTCCCAAGAGAATATTTCCCCCCAGGGAATCGGAGTTGTGAATATGGCCTCAGGTCTGCGAAACCGCTCGACTACTTAGATGAACTCTGAAACTGAAAAAAAACCTAATTCAGGACCAGGAAGGGAACGGGGATCATAATAATATACAGGATTTCTAATCATGCAAAATTCAGCGTGAGATATCTACCAAACAGAGCACATCATATCAGATTCATGGCCATAATACAACCGTCTACTACGGTATTCTACCTGCGACATGGCTTAGATCCTGCCCGGAGAGACCCATGTGGTGCCCACCGGGGGCCCCTAAATGGGCACCCAGGGGCATAAGCAGGGGCGCAGCACCCGCGGCGGCTGCAACGCATAGAGGGTCAGATGATATGAGAAACAAAGAAAAAGGCTAGATTAAAGCGGTATGGGACGTGATTTTGAGCGGACCGGATGTCATTTAACTGCATTCCCATACATTATTATAGGTTTTTTGTTGGCACAGAATGCAACATAATTTACACACAATTGACACAATGCATGGGGAAACAGTTGGCTAGCCTAGCATTCGCTTCAAAACCACATCCATATCCTTTTAAACAAAGGAAATACCCTCGAAACAGGAAACCGCACGGGTTACCCCGCTCAATTTCTACGCAAAACCAATAAGCACACAAAAGATTCTAGATTCTAGGCTACGTAACTAAAACATGGTACGTAAGTACGAAAAAAGAAAGTCGTAAGGCCCTTTGGCCAGCCGAGTGGCCCAATCTACGAGGGTTTATTTGTTGGGTTAATTCATCTATTGATCAGTTATCAAATAAAATCTAGCACAAGACGCCTAGGTTAGCTAACACTGCTACAGTCTACAGATTATTATTATGGTGTGCAAAAGTTAAATCGAGCACAACTACTAACCCTACCCTAGTTGTCTAGGTTAGTGTCTACCGTATACGTTACTAATTAGGCAATTAGAGTGGAAATAGGAAATAAATCGGGGGACTACTACACTACCGGATATGTCTGCGAGTCGAGGATGTCATGTACCGTATTCTAATTTCTATACTACATCTACAAATTCCAACTCGAAAACACATCGGAGACTACAAACTACAAATCAAAAGGGCTCGCAACCGAACCACGTAATTGCTAATTGCTCTAATTGCCTTTGCTTGGCTGATAGACATATACTCTACAGCTCTCACCTAAAACCTGACAAGCGGCGATGCCGTGGGCCGCAAGCAAATTAGGGAACCTAGAAGAAAGCAGAGTCTATCTGTCTATCCCACCTACATGATTTAAATAATTCTCGTTTAAACAGGTATGACACCTGGTTTTTAAAACGCAGACTATAACAAACTTATTCAGTGAAGAAAAGGCACAAAATGGAACCCAACACAGGAAAATTCCGTTGTCCAACAACGGGATGCGTTTTAACAAAACCAAGTGCCATACCCTTTAAATGCACAAGTTTGAGGTACTGTCCTCCTACCATGATGATGGGCCAAGGTACAACTCATTCAGACTTCAGTCAACTCATTTTCACACCCAGTATAGGAAAACAATATCAGACCCCATGAGCCTCACATGACATAATAATCAATGATAAATCAAGCCTAACTAAAGAAAGTACTTTCTAAGTCCAGTATATTGTTAGTCAAAAAAACAAGCAAAAAGTATAACTAAAACTCACTGCTTGGGGGAAGCACCATTCCACCGTAGCCAAAACGAGGCATGTAGGGCGAGTAGGCTGAAATTTTTAAATAGTATTCGTGAGCTAACTTTAGCGATTCAAGCATATGGTGGGTAAAATATATAGCTACATTAGCTTAAAAAAGGGGAGAAAACCCAAGCCTCTGGATTGCAGGTCCATCACATTACGCCAATCACTACGATATCATCACACATACCAAAAAATACGCAATTGTTGATGGTTTATATTTTAATTTTACCAGCGGTTAAGGTAGCGTTGTGCTAATTCTAAGCCCAATGAGCCGAATAGATCGACAATTCAAAGGAGTTAAACTCCCACTTATAGTACATAAGTCGTAATGTTTCACCCAGGTACTAATTGTCAGCAATTGCCTCTAAGTTGTTAAACTCAGGGTTGTACGGCGGTAGATTTAGTAATCAATATCAACGGTCTCTAATTATAATGATATCTAATTATAATGACAATTAGTAATAAACTTACCAAGAAGCTGCTCAGGTGCGAGTCCGTATAGGTTTCGGGCCGCCGCGGCACGAGTCTTGTTTAGTTGCACTGGCAGCATCACCTGTTAAATTAATTAAAGATTAAAGCTGGGACTGTCCTTCAGGCCCCCTTGGCACCTTATTTGTCACCTTGGCAACACAGCTCGCCTTATTTGAACTTAATTTCATTTTCACAATCAAGCATTATCTTTTTTGTGCATTTCGCTTCAATCTTCAATTCTATTGATAAAACATAAAATAAAACATGGGCAGCAACCCGCTCAGAAAACTGCATGAACAATAAGCAACAGTCAACACTGCCGACTATCAAGACAATCATAGTTGGTGCTGGCCAGAACCGAACCCTCGACCTACCTCCTTGGGCTGCGCCTTCTTGCACTCGACCATCTTGCCGTTGATCTCGTGGAAGTGGATCTCACAAACGCGGTCGGCAACCTCATCGTTGTCGAACGTGATGAAACCAAAGCCTGGAAATGCAAAAGCTAGTTCCAAAAAAAACAGACGTTTACATATTCCAAAGGTATCGCCCAACTTGCATTGTCTAGTATGTTCTCCCTTACTTAAATTTAAAGCAGTATGACTGTATGACACGCGACCATCTGTGCCAAAAAGGCACCTAATAGCACACATGACAAGTCAAATGACTGCAAACAAAAGTAACCAGGTACGTTAAACTATTTCACTTGTACACATACAGTACCTCAAATACTTATTACAAGAAATTATAAAGTCCAATAATAAAAGTTCTATAAACGCCTCCAATTACCCCACTTATTCGGGAACTATTTATGGTAATAATGCGCGCTTTCCGTGGGCCACAAATCCAAAAGAAAGGCGTCGGGGCACTTCCGGTGCGGCAACAATTTGGCATTCAAATTCGCGCGCCGGCCCGCCTGATTGGAGGGCACGGGCCAGGACAATTGGAGGTGTTTATGCTTGACAATGAGGTGAAGTGAGGAGCGCAAGGAGGACAACATTTGGATTTGGAGAAAACCCCAGAGACACAGAGAGTGAGAGACAGAGGGAGAGAGAGAGAGAGAGAGAGAGAGAGAGAGAAAGAGAGAGATAGAGAAAAAAATAGAACGTAACAAAAACTGCAAAACACCCACCTCTATGACGCTGGGTGTTCTTGTCGAACATGAGCATCGCATCTTCAACCTATAATACTCTTGCTTAGAAACAACGATGAGCGAATAACAAATTTCCGGTTTCTGTGGATATTACCTTGCCTTTTCTGTTGTTACTTACAACATACATTTGGTTTCTCTTGTTATATGGGCAACCACCAAATCACAGTACACGCAAAGGACCTATACGAAACATGTCATAGGCAAACCTTGTACTCTCTTGAATAAAAGGTGCACACTCTTGAAGCGTAAAAGAAATTTAAAATTTTAGTACAGTACTGAGTACACCAACAAAATTGAAAACCGCGCAATGTAATCAAAAGCTGCAGAAAGCAGTATTGATAGAATTGATACTGTTCAAAGTACTTCCTAGAAGGTTCAGAGAACTTCGAAAATAAGCTCGCCCAAAACCCGCTCCACCTTTCCGTAATGCTCAAAGTAGTTCTTCATGTCCTCAAGCGTTGACGATGCCGACAGACCGCCAATGAACACTTTCTTGGTCTTGATCACCATCTAAATACATGAATAAATTAATTTTAAATATATAAATAATCAGATTTTTCCTCAAGCAAGTTCACTGTTCTACATTCCTAGTTTTGATTTCTCTGGAAACGAGTATAAATGTTTCCTGCGAAAGTTGTGTCAAAACGCTACAAACAAATCGATACATATACTCTTCGAAATGTAATTGTACTGTAATAAGTTCAAAACCAAAACCTTGTGGCCGTACTAAAAGAAAAATGAAACCACTTACAGCACCAGGCATAGTGAGTGCGGCCATTATTATCCCAAAGAATAAATAAATATTAGACAAAAACTAGTAAAAAATAATAATAAAATAAGCTAGAATAGAAGAAGTGCTTCTTTAATAGAAAGCAGCAGAAAGCTACCGAACGGACCCGAGCTCTGAAGCAAAAAGTTGTAAAGGTAAATTCGACAAGAAAAGATACCCACACGCGGCAAAGTAAGATACAGTAAGAAGTAAGAAGCGATGAAATACGTATCAGCGTACGGTAATAAACATAACAGTTTCATAGAAGATAGAAGACGCAAAAAAAAAACAGACTTTATAATATTATACTCTCGTTAGGTGACCATATACATATGTATATATATATACTTATATACCCAAAAACCAAGTCCAAGTGTAATATAAGTCCATGCCCAAACTGCTTCATTTCAGCTACATAATACCTCATTTGAAAATAATTCTAATTTATTGAGCCAATTCAACAATAATAAAAACAGACGTACAGGCCCAAATACTAACTACTAAATCCTGCGTTCAGTGACTTCTCGGAAATACCCCCCAAGTATTCCACCCAGTGATGAATAGCCCCTACTTGTGCTGTCAGAAGAACTAATCCAGAAGCTTATATTGTCAAAATACGCCCTTCGGTAGAATCATGAACGAGCCTCTCTATACTCTCTAAGCGTTCCTAAGCGTTCCATATGGCGAGGCAACGCTATATGTTAACCCCCCCCCCAAACCCCTTGATACAATTAATAATACACAAATTAACTTCCAATATCATAAACAAATTCCTCGATCTACAACTAAATAACCAAGACAAGAAAATTGCGTAATTCGGTACGTTACCAATTTCTGTCATACCGTACTCTTTGCAGCCAAAAACAAAACTATTACATATAGAGTTCAGGTCTTAAGAAAAATGACATAACACTAGTAGACTACCGCTATGAACACGTAACGGTTACGTAATGTAACGCTAACGACGCTAACGTAAACCTCCCCCCCCCGCATATCAAAACATTAAATTCCAAGAGGCGTCTGCTTATGGGTCTCTACTTACTCAAGCACCCTTAGATTCTCAGATTGCGGGTGAAGATGAAGCTTGAATGAATTGAAATGCGAATGAACATATAATGGGCCCCGTCGGCCCAACCTAAGTGCAGACACGACAAATAGATTGGAAAAAGATTATGCCCCACGGGCAATTACTTAGTTAGGACTCCCCAGCACTACTCTCTTAAATAAAGAAATTTCATAATTCATAAACTGACAGCTGACACTGATTGACAATATCTTATTATATAGGCAGGAACAAAAATAAGTTACAAGCAAAATGCTAGCCCCTTTGAAAAATTTGAATACGATAAGCAAATCCTATGTATCCTATGCTAATCTTGTACGATTGCCGTGGACGATCGTACACAATTAGCATAGGATACATAGGATTTGCTTATCATATGCAAATTTTCCAAGGGGCTAGCATTTCGCTTTGAGACAAGTTACACGTAGAAAAATATCAAAAAAAAAACGAATAGCATATAATATACAGCTCCTCATGCGTGGTTATTAACTTCTGACAATGGGAGAAGTAATAGAGTTTCAAAACAAAAGTGAAAAGCAAAAAATACTCGGTTACTGTACCGAGCAACCGAGCCTACATCCTAGTGTGAAAATGCTAAATTCTAAATGAGCCAGCCAACCACTACCCACAAAACCTACAAAATACTTAATTCCAAGGTTGCACCGTTGCCCGAAAAGATAAATTTCTTAATTACACCCCCGTATTTACCCAGTATACCAGTTATTCAGTGAAGCGCAAAGACGAACAAAATTTCTAAATTTTCAGAATTCCGAATTCAAATTCACAAACGAATCGCGCTTCGGAAACAGGCAGAAAAAGAAATATGGCTAGCAATTTCAAAATATTCTCCCGTATAGAAAAGGGGAGAAAAACGTCAAGGCAGCAATTTCAACAACACAAAAGATAAATTGCTGGACGAATACTATTCCTATGTCCTATGACAATGCTTGGCTACCTATAGCATCCATTAGAAACAAATATAATAATAATTCGAAATTCGAGTAAGAACTTCACAAAGATTTAAATAACGAATAGCAAGGCAGGAAAAAAACAGGAACGAACACACCTGACCATGTACATTATATTAAGGAAACACGTTGAAACACAGTTTTTTTGTGTGTGGCAATTCTCGATCAGAGGCCATATTCACCACTCGTTTCCCCATGGGGAATTTTCCGCCTTTTCTCTGCGTGTCTCACTTTAGAATGCTACTTTCTGGCACCAGGGAATATTTCCCCGAGGGAATCGGAGTGGTGAATATGGCCTCGGGGAACTTTGGAGGCTGGAGGTTTTTAGATTTTTAGATAGCACATAAGCACATATATATTATACAAGCATTGTCCCGGAATGACTTACATACATTCGAAAAGCGAAACTGTTTCTTAAAATACCGACTTATCCTAGCCAGACACCAAAGGAAACTGTCAACGTGCCCCTAGTGCCCAGTATACAAAAACTCAAACACCAAGCGTTCGTGGACAGTGAGGAATAGGGCTTTGCCCCGCAGTATGGGCCGCTACGTTAAACGGCCAAAATACTTAAAGCTCAAGACCTTACGCACCTTAGCACAAATAAAAAGTAAGCCATTCTATAGAGAAATTCTGACTAGACCAAAGAAAACAGCCAAACACATGAAGCACAAAGATCAAGGTGCATAATGGGGCTAGGGTACAACGCCCTTGCAGTATTTAACGATTTAACCTTTATAACGTAAAAGTCTCAAGGACTTACGCGCACCTCGCCTTGCATTAAACAAGAAATCTTAGAATACACAAAGCGTTCGTGTATAATGGGGCTTCGGCCCGTACGGGCACCGGCACTCACAAAAGCCCATAAATGCCAGGGCAGCCCACTTGGCAGTAAAGCCTAAAGCTCACTCTAAAGACGGACGGGGCGCCACCCCATATATAAGCAAGATAAATGCGTTTGCGCAGGTACACACAGAATGGCCCGCCAAAGTATAGGGAGGCCAGCACTGAATTCCCTTATAGAGCGAACTTCCGGTGTTCGTATGTTCTTCTCTCTCCCCTGCTCCCCTCTCTCTCTTTCTCTCTCTCTCTCTCTCTCTCTCTCTCTCTCTCTCTCTCTATCTCGCTCTCTCTTATCTTCTTCATTCCCATAAATATTCTCTCTCTCCTCTATCTTCATCTCTGAATTCCAAAACATTTAAAATTCACCAAAAGTCACGTCTCAATTCAATAATCAGAAGAACTGAATGACTTAATTCAAAGTCAAGTTCCATAGTCCATATATAAAAAACCTATCCGTCCAACAAGAGCGGTCAATAAAAACAGGAAATTTCTGAGAACTGATCTGATCGAGAAAATCTGATCGAAAAAAATGAAAACAGGAAACTGCTGGATTTCGAATTTCGAAGTGATAAGTACTACTAGTAGATATTAGGTCCCAAAGCAAAGCACCTTGGCCTTCAGTACATAAAATTACAATCTAACATCTCTCATCTATGTCCGAGTCTCTGACCCAGAGTTTATTCGGAAAGCTCCGCCTCCACAAACCCCTCAAAAACCCATTGCGAAACGAAAACGAAAATTAACGAAAAAAATGAATCCCACATATCCGAGACACAAAAAAAAACTCAAAATTGCAAAATATTAAAATATGATGTGATAGTACACCCGTAATTTAAATTTAACAAAAAGATACGCCACGAGTGCATCTCCGAATTCGGCTGGGACTTAGAATTCTCCTAGAAGCCTCCAGAGTACAGGTCGAGGTCTCGTTCAGAAACCCCAAAAATCCATCAGAGACGCGAAAAGCATCAAGATTGCAATAGAATAGCGATGGAAAGCCGAGAAATCGGAAAAGGTGAAATCGGATATAGCTGAGTGCATGTACGTGTATGGTGGGGACGTGTGAGGGAGAGAGTGGTTGAGAGTAATGTGGTGCCCGAGCCCGACCACAAAAGCACTGGGCTTATACAAGAATAGAACATTCAGGAAAACAGGACATAAATCGCATAAAATCCCGTGCGTATACGGAAATGGTCCGCTTTCGCTTTCGCTTAGGCTTAGGCTGAGGCTTAGAGGCCAAAAGGCAAAAACAATACAAATTTGCTGTAGCCACCGGAGATCATCTGAACCACTGTGGAGTTGGTTCGTGCGTGATTTAGCACGCTTTATTAACCTAGCTCCCTAGCTGCCAGACTGATAAATTCAGATAAATGAAGTTCACCAGTCCAGCCCAGCACACTCCTAAAAGTCCCAAATCAGCTGCCCAAAATCACAGGACCATCAATTCAAATCTTCAAATCAAATCTGCATAATAATCGAGCTCGCGCTCAAGGGACATCAAGGAGAGGTGGGACGCGAATAAGAGTTTTCCGACTACAGCAATGAGGGCTTCAATCTGCTTCAAGTGGTGGCCGTGCCCGAACGACGGCCCAAGGTATAAGGCGGGTCGCCGTACTACTATTATCTCGCCGTTAGAAACTTAGAGAATAATAAAGCATCATCCATATTCCATATCAATTTGTAAACACCCAAACGTAACAACGAACGAGAACGAGTACCACGCACCACCTAATGAAATTCCTCAAAATTTCAGTAAAGCAAAATGGGGTCGGTTTTTGAAACACATCGAGTACGCCAGCATTCTTATGCAGCTTATGCAAATGACCATAAATTAGCAAATTAGCATAAATACGTAAGAATTCAGTTGTCCAAGATGACCGGCCAAAAACCGGCCGAAATTTCGCTTTAAGATTAAACTCAAAAGCATCAGTCTCCACTGCGAAGATACTAGACACTACCCAAATACTACATCGTAGAGTTTGTCCTCGCGATAAGACGATAAACGGTTTTCCGGCAAGTGTCGGCAATGGCCCGCACCTTTCCGGAAAGACCTTTCTTATCGCGAACGGAAAGGACTCTCTTTCCGGCAAATTATCGTTTGCCGCAAACGCAAAGGGCTCTCTTTCCGGAAAATTATCGTTTATCGCGAGCAGAAAGGGCTCTCTTTCCGGCAAATTATCGTTTATCGAAAACTAAAAATCTCCCTTTCCGGTAATTTATCGTTGTCGCGAACTGAACGGGCTCCCTTTCCGGCAAATTATCGTTTACCGCGAATAGAAAGGACTGTGTTTGCGGAAAATTATCGTTGTTACGAAACAGCTGTAAATAGCGACAATTGAGTCTTTAACCCTTTCCAATTTCAATGGGTCATCTTCGTCACCAACACCATCTCAGTTCATCAAAGCGTAAAAAGGGCGATACGTATTTAACGTTTTTATTTAGTTACTTACTGAATTTGTTGAAAGCGTCACTTTTTTAGTGAAGCGAAAAAAAAGGAAACGCAATTGCATGATACTTTGAATCCTGTCGCAGTGAGATTTCCATGTTGCGTTTTGCCATTTTTAAGTTGTGGTTGTTCGCCGCGAAAAATTTATATTTTCGCGGTAAATCGTTGTTCCGGGAACCTTCCGCGACAAATTGTCGTTTATCATCTTAGTCACCAGAACGATAAACGATTCTAGTTGTTTTCCTTGTCGCCTAGATTCGCGAAACGATAAATTTGCCGTTTGTCGGCAAAACAATATTTTGCCAAACGATAATTTGCCGTTTATCGCGGAATAATTGTGTGCGACACGATAAATTTGCCGTTTGTCGGCAAAAAAATATTTTGCCAAACGATAATTTGCCGTTTATCGCGGAATAAATTGTTTCCGACACGATAATTTTACCGTTTGTCGCCAACAATTTTTTTCCGATACGGCTACAAAAGCGTTTTTTTCTTATCGGAAACAAAATTTATCGCGAAGGAAAAGCTCTACTACATCGTTTAATAAAAGGAGAGGCAACGATTCGTCTTGGAAATTTGGAATATGAAAAAGAAAAAGCATTAAAAGCAATGAGCGTAAATCTCGCTGGCATCTGAGGATGAGGATCTGAGACGCACCTCGCGTCATAGCTCATAGCCTCCCACATACACCCGCACAAAGATTATGTAATAACCATAACTCATGCTGGAAGGCCGGAACCGCACAGCGCAAACGGGTAATTAGAATATCGGGAAATTATCTGGCATTCCAAGTACACAAAAACGCAGGGCAGTAAATATACTTCAGCGCAAACAAAAGGGAGGCTTCTCTAGTAAATGTAAAATCCGTAAACATGTTCGTTCAAATTCACAAGTCCCAATGTCCCAAATACAAAGGCAAAACACATTATAATCCTAAAAAAAAGGTCCAAGGGGCCAATTCCAAGTCTCCTATTCGTATATACCTACATATACCCAAAGGACCACTAACAACACTCCGCCTCACCTTTCGGGGTCCGCTAGACAATTTTACGCTCAGCTGATTCTGAATCCCCACATCGTTTTGTTGTTCACTTGTTCAACGTCGAGATCTAGGGCATCCAGGGCACCGAGAGCAACCACACGACAATAGAGAGTGGGTTGGGTTCTTTCAAAGGAAAGAACTCGTTTCACAAGTCACCAACCTTACCTAAACTACCTCGTCCTACCTACGGGCGTCTTAGTCTGAAGTCTGAAAACAAGGCTTAGGGGTCCTAACGCGAATGTTTTCATTTCCCAATTCCCATCACACCAAATAAGATTCATCTGAATAAATTCTATAATAGCTGCGCGTGCGCGCTACGTGAAAAGGCATAATCAAAAGCGAGCACACCGAAACAAAAACCACTGATACGCTTATACATAAAATCAAACTAATCATGTTAACACGGAGGTTCTCTCACATTGACTTTCTTAGTTCAGCCTATTATTAAGATATAACGTTGAAACATTTTGAAATGATAGCCACCCTAAATTCAGGCTTTGGGACCTATCAAGACAATGTAGCACATCTTTCCGCATGTCACACTAGCACTATCCAGATTCCAGAGACCGTATTCACCAACACGCAGGAAACCCTCCCTGGTCTCCCCAAGGAGCGAAAGAGTGCGTAGAGAGTGGGAGGCCAGAAGAGATTCAGAGCGCCAGTGAGTCTAGGGAGAGTTCCCTGTGTATTGGTGAATACGGCCTCAGTACAACACTACCGCTACCAACGGTCAAAGTACGACTAAAAGACAGAAGGAGTACCACATCGGCCAAGAGCAAGCCTAACAGGCCCAACAGCAGGCTACATGACTATGACTCACAATTAGTCCTGCAGTCCTACAGCTGCGCACCAACCTCGAGAGTTCGATCCAGTTCAAATAAACAACTGGGTTTGCGTTCGTGTCCTTTTTCGAATGGAACGCGTAACGCACAGTCAACAAAAAAAATCAACAGGGAGGAAGAAATTGACCGTTTGTGAACGGATTTCGACTACTCAAAAGAACAAGAACAAGTAGACTAGATGTAGATGTACAGCAAAATGGTACAAATTCACTAATTCACAACTTGTACTTTGGTGGATTTGGTGCCAACGTTTTTGAAACCGAACAGAGGTATTTGAACAATACAACAACTTAGGAGCGTTTTAGGGACATACAACCGCTTACATTCCTAATTCATGTTCCTGACAGTAGTGACAACTTTTAGCAAATGGTACGAGAAAAGAATGCAGCAGGCTATAAATATATGCGTAAAATTACGCATCAACCATCTCCGGATTGGCTTTGACCATCTCCGGAGGCAAATGCAAATATATAGATTTGGGTGAAACGTATCAGTGGTAATTTACGGTTCGACTCTCAACTAAGCGACCATCTCCGAAATTACGCATGGAAATTATAGCCTGGAATGCAGCACGTGTCAAGTGCAGACTTCCGCCAAGTAACAATTTTCTAACCGAACCGAGAATTCTACCGAAATCATGATAAAAATGCCTACGTGAACAAATGCACGAGAACGAAAAGCACAGAGACAAAGTTGCGAAAAGTAAACAAAATAGAGGGCTGACTATCAACAAGTGAGTAAGGAGGGAACGCTACTAAACTTTGACTCCTCAAGAATTAAAGCGAAATACCGGCTGGGCTGGTTTTTGAAACACATGGAGTGCACCTGCATTCTTATGGAGCGTATGCAAATGAACATAAATTAGAATAAAAAAAAGTCGAGCTAAAGTCGAGCAAATTAGCATATATACGTAAGAATTCAGTTGTCCACGATGCGTTTCAAAAATCTTTCATACAATCACAAAAAATCATTCCATGACGGCCATTACATATTAGCGGGCATATCTCTCTCTCCTCTCTCTCTTAAAACTCTACTACTCTCACTTATTGAAGCAATGAAATGAAATTCATGAAATCCTACGGCAGGAATGAGGAAAGTTCCCAGGGAAGAAAAAGAAAAGAAGGCTGGAATTGATGAGGGAGCCAGGCTGGCCAGGGTCTGACAAATTGACCCAGAGACGCAGAAGACCGGAAAATGGGGGCCCCGTACATGGGTCATTAACAAGAGAAGAATCTTCCTGGCATTGGCAGCCAAGAAAAGAAAATAGAATATATACGAATAACGGTATGTACATACGACAACACAAACTTAGAACTACCATATTCGCGCCAGGTTTTCGCGAAAGGGAACTCATTTACTCAGTGCACCCGCTAGAACCTGGCGACAGCCTGGCGGAGGCAGACTAGGCGAAAGCGGAGAGTGCGGCGTACTGCAAGATGTAGACATACCTAATTTTATCTCATTCAGCTCGCACACAACGTTGCGAAGACGTATGCCGGCCGCCGCGGCGCCCGCCGTTTAACCTTCCAGCCTTCCACGCAGTTTGCAGGAAGTTTATTCAGAGTACGTTTCAGCATAAGCATATACACAAAATGTCTCCACTTCAGCGCTAGTCAATACCTCGCAGTATCTTATTATATAAAGGAGAAGAGTTTACTTTTTTGTTTGTGTGAACATAACGAAATCTTTTCATAAAGAAAATTTTCTATTGGCAGCCGAAAGAGCATACAAAATCTTTGCCGCAGGAGAGATTCGAACCCACAGCGGCGCACAACCTCTCGATTCATAGTCCAACGCTCTACCTGTTGAGCTATGCTAGCTTATCACAAAAATAATCCTCTATCCTACATACAGCACCTTCAATGGCAAATTTGCATGGTAGCATTCGTCGAGTGGAGATCCAAACTGATTATTATACGTTTCCACCATCAGAGACGTGTGAATGTGTGGGAGGAGAAAGAGACGAGAGTTAACTTTTTACATTGTAGCAATTTTTTTTAAATAGGGAAACAATCGGCCGAAGGCCGATTCCTCCAGTCGGAGAAGAGCCCGTAGGGCTCTTCGAACGGCTGGTATATATACAAGCAAACAACCATAAACCATAAACAATCCAAAAACAGCCTATTCAGATACAGAATTAGAGAAAGAAAAACAAGAAAGAAAAGTCCAAAATCCGAGAATGCGCCGTTAGTGATGAGGTGTTAAACGAGAACAACCATGTGCCCCAGGGGAATATAGGAGCTCAGGAAAGCCAAACACGGGAACGCTTTTTTGGAAGAAAATTTGGAAATTCCACAGAGAAAGGAGATAAATTCAAAAGTTAAAACCAACAAATCTGGACTGATATATAGTAAAAATATAAAACGCATCATTGGAACCAAATCCCAATAAGCTCATACTTTCGCTTTCCACTAAATAAACATGAAGAAAGAGACAAAGCGAGTATAGAATAGTGAACAAACTTGGCACGTCACAATACAAATTACACAAGTAAAAAATCAAAACATTTACTAACCTTGGTCTGTACACGCTTCGGGAAAGCCACTTTCGGGTCGATCTGTAAAAAAAAAATAAGATACAAATTGGGGTGGAGGTGGAAAGCGAAAAAAGAGGGTTTCGGATAAAACCCAAACTATGTTAGCGCTATCGCGCTAACAAAAGAATTGCTAAAAAAAAACCAACGCCCGCAATTTTTTATCGGTTCCGTCGGTTCGACGCAAATGCTGATGATAGCAACTTATTGGATACGGATAAAATGGACGCCAATTGTAAGACGTCAGCGCAGTAAGTAAGGACACCACTGGCACATACGGTATCTGGCAGTGGCAATTAAAAATATAGCGGCTAGTCGGCACATCAACAATGACCAGTGGCCTGAACACTACAACATGCTCCCATCGGCTTCTTAGAGAGTATTACTTCCCAGATAGTAGACCATTCATTCAAATTACTATCTTTCCTCATAAAGACGCGTGCGAAATGGGCGAAAAAAAACGGAAAAAGATGCTACTTTTCCGTGTATACAGCGTTCAAAGTGAGAGAGAGATGCAGACACATGTTTTCCGTTTCCGCCTATCTCGAACACGCCCTAAGCACTACGGCCACGGCACATGAATGGCCTTACGCTACGTGTTATGCCCACGTTCAGGGAGTTCCCCAGCAAAACTCCCAATCCCACGCCACCCACCTTCTTCCCATCCAGCTCGTGGTCGTTGATGGCGAGCACCTTGTCAACGGCGGACGGCTCAGCAAAAGTGATGAAACCGAATCCCCTGAAAAGAAAACATTTTTACTTCATACTTCTGGTGACGTAGTGTATAAACAGAAATAACGGTCGGTTTTTGAACGTATTTCACCTAAATGCATTCTCATGTGTTGTATGCAAATGAGTATCATTAAAACGAAAAAAATTGACTCCACTTTGCATAAACACATCGGAATGCTGATGCGTTTCAAAAATGGGCCGCAAACGATATTACTGTGTCATCACAAACAATTTGCTTTCACCGTACAAATGCAGAACACGAAACATTCCGTTTTGTGCAGAAAAAAAAACAATCAACCAGCAGAGGCTAATAGTCTAATTTTCAGTAAACAATTGTCAATTTTTCGGAAATTAGTGTCAATTATCCACTACTACTTGTTGGACTTCGATGAATGAGGCAACTATAATAAATCAACTTAGAAAATCCTTATTACAGTAAACACTTATTATTTAACCAAATCCAATATTCAAATCTCCCACCTGGCCCTCTTGGTGGCTGGATCGCGCATCACCATACATTCATTCACTTCACCAAAACGAGAGAAGTATTCGCGAAGGTTCTCTGAAATACTTACAGTTACAGTACTCTACAATATCATCTGAAAACGAAATGAAGACCTCTTCTCTCCCAAATTTCCCTTTCAACTTTTCAGGACAAGTTAAGTTTGATTAACCACACGAAAAAAGACGAAAACTGCCCAAAGTTATATCAACGTGACCTGGCTCTGAAGCGTATTCTGCAAACTGTATTCCTATGCTTCATACGTAAAGATGACACAGCAGTTTTCACATAATGCAAGGGAATACTGTTATCCAGTATACGCTTGAAAACCACGTACAATACCGTTTTAAGAAGTCTTCACCTCGCCTTCTAACTACTATAGGAATCCGGAAACAATACTTTTAAAAGAAAACCATAAAGAAAAACACCAAAAAAAACGCTAGTCTGCATGAGCATTCATCTAGTCTAGTAAAAGTACTAGTCTCAGGAAACTTCTCATCGGTCACCTAATCAATTCGACACTTCGCACAGTTGCCGCTCAAAGGTTACCATACACCGCAGCTCTAGGGGGAACCGGGGTGCGCGAAGGGTGTACAATTTCACATAGCGCAACTGCCGCGCACTCTCGGCGCACATTTGGTGGGCGGACAACCGCAACACTAGGGAGAACCGGGGTGCGCGAAGGGTGCTTAGTTTCACATAGCGCACCTGCCGCGCACTTACGGCGCACATGTGGTGGGTTCTCTTTTGCGCGGCGACTGTGCCAAGATTCATGCCCTAATCAATGGTGAGAGTCTAATATGTTGGTCGCCTCACTACTCCCCTGCATAAGAACGACCGTATGACCGTAAGCAAACATCCTCTAACCTAACCTACAGTAATCTAATATATTATTCTGTGTCCTATGCTACATACAGTACACCAGCGAGCTGATAATACCTTCCGATTGACTTTCTAATTGTGTGAATGATTCAGCCAGTTCGGTCTGGAACAACCATTACCCCATTTAATAAAGCTATACGGTACGTGGTTTGTGAGTAATATGCCGAACAACTACATTTCCATATTATATGCAAATTTCTACACTCATCTCTACCATAAGAGAAGGATACCACCATTTTGCATATAATATATAAGAAAGATGTTGTTCAGCACACGTTTCGAAAATAAGTATCAACCGCATTAACATGACAGAACACAGAGGCCATATTCACCACTCGTTTCCCTACGGGGGATTCCCGTGTTTTTATCTACGTGTCTCGCGTTAGAATGCTATTTTCTGTCCCCAGGGAATATTTCCCCGAGGGAGTCGGAGTGGTGACCTCAGAATGAAGAATAAGAATCAAATGAAAAAAATATATATATATAAAAAACCCACCGGCACTGGTCTGCCAGCTAAGGCCTCCGATGAACATCTTTCTAAAAGAAAAATTGTGGAAATAATAAAAATTAATAAAAACATAAAAATCAGTGTTACGTCGTTAGACTCCAAATATATCTGTGAAAAACGGCATGTTAGTATATTCCTCACCTAGCGCCGTAGCTCCCTAAGTTCACATTAAATTATCGGAAAACCTCGTTAATTAATCTAATTTTATTAACATTTCTGTTAATAAAATTAGTCTTTAGCATGCAAGTCTATCCAACTACAAACTACAATCCTATATTTCTACCAAAAAATAAATGACAAGAAAACACAGGGACGTGACACACACAAGCAAATCCTCTACCGTGCTACAGTCTATTGTTGTTGGGAATTTTTGCAATTTTGCATATTGGTTATTAACTAATTAAGCAAAAACATCTACACTGATGAAAGTTTCAGGGTGGGCCATTAGTGAGCCAGGCGCGCCCGAGCGCATACAAAATCTCCGCGGTATCGCGTTCGCACGCGACCGGCGCACCTGTGGTCCACAGTGAACGAGTGGGCCGACGACAAGAAATATTTTGATAAACTCTATTCGTTACATAAAATAAACACATGCACAATGACGAAGAAAGAGAAAAACAGACATAGTGAGAGTCTCATTCTCCGTCACTGTATATGTGTTTATTTTATGTAATGAATAAAGAGTTATCAAAACATTTCTATATAAGTTATACAAGCTACCTTCTACGGTTATATACAAAAGATAAAAGGCAAAAATGGTCGAATGTACAACGAAAATACCCATCCATCTAGCATTGGGCACGACTATATATTAGAAATACACTAGTAAATACTAGGCATACTACAAAACACCGGTTAGTTCTAAAACATCTATGTCAAGCACAAAGGTACAAACCACAAACAGACAGCCCAACCTATCTAGAAACTACAGACTACAGGGACAAAGGATATATACACCGTTCAAAACTACAGACTACAAACTACAGGGGGAGGATCTACCATAGCCTGTGTGTGTGTCAACATACCCTGGCACGTACCCTGGGTCTTGCACAGGGCTGCCATCGTCACTCTCGGCGTTCAGACGCGCCTCCGAACCCGTGTCGTTGTCGTGGTGCGCGTCGATGAGCTGCTGAGTCGAGGCGTTGTTGTCCATGATTATGTAGCTCTGAATAGAAAGGGTTACATAGTAAACGAAAGGAACCATTTGGTGACGGTTCCCTTTTTTGTGGGCTAGTCCATTTGGCACTTGGTGTCCACTTGGTGACCAAGTTGCGCCCAAGATTTCCCGAAAAACATCAACTGCCACTACATGGTCAACAATTGCCAAAGTAGCAGTAGCCATTTGGTGACAGGGACCGGCTACTGACGGTTTTTATGCCATCTGGGCAAGTATTCCGTTTTCCGGTGTAAAACTGGATGATGATTTTATGAGACGAGATCGAGATGAGGTCAGGGAATAAATTAGGTCCGCATCTCAATATTTTGGGGAGGTGATCTAGGTTACGTAGACTACATTACATATCAGGGATCGGGAGTTGACTTAGACTAATTTGCATATAATGCACTACGAATCGGGAGGAGATCGTCCGCACTTGGCGTGGTGTTTTATGCTATGGATACGGTAAAATGCGATCGACTGCATGCTTTAGGTGTATACGTCTTACGTCTCCCAAACTACAGTAATTGTAATGCAATTGCACAAAAAGGGTACATTACAGTACAGGACTGAATACAACTAAACTAATCTGCACGAGACACAAAGCAGACCATAAAGGAGTAATGCAAAAAATTATTACCTGATTTTGTTGCTGAATAATAAAATGTTTCTGAAGCTGTTGCTGATTACTACCTGGCGTACCCGATGTTGCACCGTACCTACAAGCAAAAAAAAAATAGAATAAAAATTGTGGGATGTGGGACACAATTAGCATAATTAGGTATTTTAGATTATAGGTGATATGCTATCATCTGTCCCTATGCCTCTTACAAAGATGATAACAAGGTGCGACTAAATTAAATCCCTTTCACTAATATGATAAACAAAAATAGCATACTGTTGTGATAAAACGTAACAACCAACGGTGACGTTTTAAAAGTTATGGATACAGCACAACAATCAATAATAGTAATAATCGATAATAATGAAAAAAATCAATAAATCAATAAAACGTACCCAAAAAGATGAGAAGCTTGCGCAGTTGTAGAGTTATTCGGTACTGCACTACTACAGCCGTTCGAGGCTACCACTAGATCTCTGAAAATAAAACGAATAAGTAATTTACAAGCCAACTATTTTATCCAATAATTAATATTCCATTCCCAATGTACTGTAAACAAAAACATATCGCGCAGTCATTCAGGTCAGGATACTATATAAAGACAACTGACAATGGAAATATCTCGTCATACGCTTAAAGCGAAATACGGGCTGGTTTTTGAAACACATCGAACACAGCAGCATATCATGCAACTTATGCTAATGAACATACATTAGAATAAAAAATCGAGCTAAATTCGAGTAAATTAGCATAAATACGTAAGAATTCAGTTGACCAAGATGCGCTTCAAAACCGGCCGGTATTTCGCTTTCAATTATAAATAGGCAAAAAATCTGATCAAAACCGGCCGGTATTTCGCTTTCAATTATAAATAGGCAAAAAATCTGATACAATGTTTTCCAGTGATAAGTGAAGAGATGAGAGAAACAACACTTAGACTTAGAGATTAACAATCAACTAACTAAAAACTTGTTTTTAGTAGTGCACATGATTGTTGTGTTGATTTGCTTTAGCTTTAAACAACTGATATGATGTAATGACTACGGGCATAAACAAGTCCCGAGACACACAACAAACAATGTCTACACGATAACATGATGCAGTAATATAAGTATCCGACGTTCGACAGACAAAGATTCAAGTTGCTACGTCGATATTTTCACAAGGAATAAAGGAATTGAGATAAAAAATACTCCTCAAACTCCCCAAAAGTGGGGCGATAATTTTTCTGCACATCTTTGTAACGACTTTAAAGCGAAATACCAGCCGGTTTTTGAAACGCACCGCGGACGGCGCGGACGACTGAATTCTTACGTAATTCTGCTATTAGCTCGAGTTTTTATTCTAATTTATGTTCATTTGCATAAGCTGCATAAGAATGCTGGTGCACTCGATGCGTTTCAAATTCAAAAACCGGCCGGTCGCCGGTACATCGCTTTGACACAACATGGCAGTCAGGAATTCAGGAATACAAATACAAGGTTGATGCTTGAGGTATATTCAAAAAAGTATTTTAAAAACAAATAGAAAGAAATAGAGTTATCTCACATAGTATCTGCGCCTTGGCTATTTGCCACTTGCCACTCAACAAAACGGTATGGGCTAAATTGTTTACATGAAAAAGTGCACTTGGTAGAACGCACAGAAAATAGTGTGCTCTCAGTTTATAAGGAAGGGTAAAATACAATAATATACTACAAACTACACGTGTTGACACGTACACAAACTACACACTACACGTGTTGAGTGTTGACAGAAACGAAATAAAGAATTTTAGAGTGATTTCTCGCATTGCAATTCGAAATGCTACGAAAATCAATGGTAAATTCAATAAGTAATATTCTAGTGATGTACGCTGTACGCATAGAAGGATGTTTCATAAGCAAAGTAAACCTGGAGCTTATACTGGACGATGGTATAGTATAGTCCCTAGTCCGTAGCGGAACGTCAGAAAGTAAGAGTAAGTACAAACTTAAAAGAACACAAAATAGGGAAAGTAGCTGACGTAAACTCAAGGCCATTGACAAAACAAAAACCTTCACTGGGTGCAAAACTGTGCATGTGAAAATTATCGACTGATTTTCGCATTCGTTGGTGGTTTGTTCGATATAGTCGAGAGGAGAGAGAAAGTTAGAAAAAAGGGAACTCAGTAGAGAGACACCGATGAAAGTCGTTTTAAAAATGCCGCATAGCAACCTTAGAGAAAAGAGAGTTAAAACTAAAACCCGTCAGTTAAATTATTTCGACTGAACCAAAGCTGCGGAATGCGGAAGAGCCTTAAAATTGTGCAACGAAAATATTTCACAAGGATTGTACAGGTATTATGAATCTTTCGAATTATGAAATGACAACATTCCATTTTTCAAGGCAATGAATGAATTCACCTATTCAACAAGATCCGCTGATGCCGATCGATAAACAGCGACAATGACGTTTATATTTATGCTATTTCTAAATTCGCGAAACTAGCAACAGACTGTAAGCTTCACACAAAGTGAAAGCATTTAACAACTTATAATTTATATTCTTTGGTCGCTAATAAACAAGAGAAAATCAGCGAAACGCGGGAAAGAAATGTTGTTGGGTTGAAGGACGCGAAAAGGGAAAGACAAGAGAGAGAGAGAGAGAGAGAGAGAGAGAGAGAGAGAGAGAGAGAGAGAGAGAGAGAGAGAGAGAGAGAGAGAGAGAAGGGAAAGAAGCATGCGTGTGGCGCAATCCGTAAATATCATAAAAAAAGCGTTCGGCCTTTGGAGAGAGCCGAAAAGGCAGAGGTACTAGACGAGCAGACAGCTAAATAGATAATGCACGCGGAAAAAGCATGAAGAAAGGAAGCAGAAATTAATCATCGACAAGTTGCGACACGCATACGTGATAATTCGTTGGTGCAGAATGATTATTAGACGGCACATTTGTTGTCACATTGAAAATAAAGGCAAAAAAACAAAGAAGAAAATGCAATTTCAAAAATTTTTCGAAAAAAAACAAGAAAAATGCACTTTTGCAGATTTTTTGCATTTTTAATGGGTACGGTACATGGAGCAGCTTTTAAGGTAAACCAATTTTTGCTGTTTTTCGGAAAAAGACAATCTGGTGTTATAATTTACAATTTTTTATTGATCTTGATACTCAAAAGGTAATATATAAAATATTTAGCAATTACGATAGCCCTAGAACCATAGGATAGAATCGAATAAAATATAAACGGAAAATTTTTTTTTTAAGTTTGAAATGAAATTTAATAACATGAATCACTCAAGCTCTTACCCTAACAAGGCTCACAATAAAAAGTTCGCCGGCGCCAGGCGTTTTTTTCTACATAAGATAAAAGTAAAGGGTTTCGCCGCTATCAGGTTAATAACACAGTGATGCACTAAAAGTTCAAAATGGATTGTTATATAGGAAATGGGTGAGCCCATTTGGTGACGGTTCACTGGTCAGGTTAAAAAAGTTCACTATGAATTGTTCGAATAACCTAAATCACACCGTGTCATATGAAGGAAGTTGAATCATGACGAAGCATGTTTACCAAAAGTTACAGGATAACAGGTCCACAAGACCAAGACAGAGTCCAAAAACTTATTTAGTTAAGTATACTAAATCAATGAATACATATATTCAAATATACAAATCAATCAATAATAACCAACCTCATTTGTTCATTGAGCATGAACATTGATTCAAATTCTCTTCCAAAAGATGGGGCAGCGATCATAACTTAGTGTTATTTTACTTTAATAATACTAGATATTCCCAGGCTTAGCGAATATATACAGCTGATGGACAAGGGAGACGTTCAATGAAAAACCCGTGATGGGGTGACAGTTGGCCTATTGCCAAAATGGTACCGACCATTTTGTCCTTTGAAAGTATGCCCTGAGGTGTCATAATGGACACCTGCCTTGTCAAAGAATGCCCGATGGTGTCTTGGCAATTGAAGCAATTATATAATGAAGAAGTGACCACCAATTTCCACTAAAAGAGAAGTTTGTGTGTTTTGATCACAACCAGTGGATGAAACTCGGCGCCGTTGCTGCGCCACAGCGGGGCGACTGGTGCGCCACGGGTGCGCTACAGGAGAAGGTGAAAAAGTGTTCACTTTCATCCAGCACGATTTTGGACACGGAAGGTGTGCCATGTGGAATTCTAGACCTTTCGCGCACCAGTGGCACTCCCGCCACCCATACGATGGGGTGCGCTGCCCTCGCAGTGGCGGATTCCGAAGTTTCGTGACCCAACAAAGAAGGAACGAGCAATATCGGATTGATGTACACACTAGCTTGATAAATGCTTACATTATATGGTTCTCTGATTATATTTATTGATTATACAACATACAAACAGTTATCTTCTACTCGCAATGGCAATTTTTCTAAAATGCAGACGATAATTACAAGTCAATGCAAGTTTCTTAGATTCATTAGGCTTAGACTTAGGCTTAGGCTTAAGTATTCTTACTTTGAATATGAAGACTCCTACTGCAAGAACTTTTGCGGAACAATTCACAAACTTTGAACTTGAATAAAGGAGGACGCCATTGAAGCGTCAAAAGATTTATTCGTTATTTGTAAGGAAGCCACGTCAGTTGTCTATGTTATTCTTAACTTCGAAGTGCTAGTGCACTCACCAGATCTCCAAGGGCGAGCGCCCGGGAGAACACTACTCGTAGACGCCGGCGCCCATGCGGGCACTGAACATGTCTAGGCGCCCGGGTGGTAAACAACAACCACCCTGCGGGCATCTTATAGCCAAGCCAGCCCGGTGAGGGGGGGGGTTATCTTCCTGTTTGCGATCAATACTATACAAAACGTTCGTATAAAAACTTCTAATCTATCATCCAAGAAAACATAGGAGTGTGCGGTAAAACAAGAGTTTAGCAGGCGTAACTGTTACCCAAGCTACCGTAGTGATGTAGTAATGTTTTCTGTTTCATGGGAAAGGATATACCGTACACAACTACAAAATCGGAGTACGATTCCAAAACGGCAAGGGTAAATAACAACAATAAGGAGTGAAAATGCAAGATACTGATACTCTGGTCTCCTGCAAACTACACGAATTGTGCACACGGCGATAACAACCTATCGAAGAGATAAAACAAAATATTGCGAAAACTAAGGCGACGATCGAATCAGTATTGATTAAATGTTGGATGGGGTAAACAATGAAAAGTAATAAAAATAGAACGGTAATAGATTTGGCTAGCAGCCAACTTAGCTAGTGAGCTTACTGTGAGCTTACGGTGAATTTACGCTGGTCTTACTCTGCTTACATGAACTTACTCTGACCTTACGCTCAGCGCAGGACTAGTCGCATATGTGTAGGCTAGTAATCAGAAGCGTTCCAAAATAAAGTTCACATCTAGTTAATAATGCATTTTCAGGAACTTTTTGAATTACTTGTTATGCCTATCATTTCATCAAAAATAATGTGAACAAGGTTATAGTGCTATTATTTTAAGCTAACACTGGCGCTGATAGTGGCTTTAACCACTTTAAGAATTCTGCACTAAATTCCAATGCAGTTTTTCATGTCTAAAGTTGAACTATTAGTTTGTAAATATTTTCTATGATTGGAACGAATTTAACTTACGTACAACGTGCTGGTAATGTACTTAGGAACTCACGAATAAGAACCAAACGGTATCCTAAGATGTTGATGCGGTAACGATAACATGTACTTTTACAGCGGCTTTACCTTACCCCACAACCGAGCCCGTTGACTCCAGGCTCCAGAGTCTAAACGACAGTAGATATAACGGGTATACTGTAAACTGTAAACAAGTCGAAAAGCAGTAAGCGGGTGAGGTCAAAATACCGTTCAACAACAACAATATTTGTGGATTTCAACGCCGCCTATATACGACAATTCAATAGTCCAGAGACCAAAAGGCAAGGCGAAAACAATGGAACACGACTGGTTCTTATGGTAGTACATGCATGGTATGGTGTGGGTTCGTTTGTGTGTGTGTGCGCGTTTGTGTGTGTTTTTGTTTGTGTGTTTGTGTGCGTGTTTGTGTGTGTGATGCGTGTGTGAGTATTTGTTTGTATGTGCGTGCCTGTGGTGTGTGCGTGTGTGTATGTGTGTGCGAGTGTGTGCATTTGTGTATATCTATGTGTGCCTGTATTGTGTGTGTGCGTGTGTGTGTGCGCGTGCGTGTGTGTGAGTGCGTGTGTGTGTGTGTATGTGTGCGTGCGTGTATGTGTGGTGTGATGTGCTTAGGATGCAAAAGTCCAAGGTCCCCTAAGTATTCAGAGGCTATCCGGTGGGTAAGCTCACCCACACCCCTCGTAAAATTAATATGGCGAACATCTAACTTCCCAACATTTCGATGAAATTACTTACAATTAGTAGAATCTGTTTTTATAGTTTAGTAAGTTATCAATAAGATAAGATAACTGCTTGTAAAACAAACGCCTTCGCCATGCTTACGTGGGCATTGGAGAAAAAGTGCACAAAATATAAACAGACAACCAAATAATAACCTGATGGTTACACTAGTAAGCATTATATAAAAGCAACAAAGTTGTTCGTTAGAGTGTATACACGTTACGGTCGAAATACCACAAAGGTACACAACCATTTATGAAACATAGACAAGCAAATTTTAGACGTTGCTAAAAGAAAATTGTGTCATCATAATATTTTGTGAAATCCAGCAAAGAACGGCGAAAGTTCGAAGTTATGTCAGGAAACATTTCCTAGAGCCGTCTGGGAAAACAAGCAGGTTGCCGTGGCGATAAATAGTGTTACAAACATTATAAATTGTAATCGTATTATAAAAGTGTTGTTCTGAATGTTGCAATAGTAACAAAAGTTTGTGCGTTTGTTTGTTTGTTAGGATGTACGTTACGCTCGACACACAAGGACGGAATTTTAGACGAAATCATGCTAGGCGGATTCGAAGCCGCAGCTACACTTATGGCTAGTCTTTTAATATGTAGACTTGCCTATCACTCAAAACAGGTTTACATTGACATTTCTGATAAATAGGGAACGAGGGTTTAGTTTAGTTCTGTTGTGACAACATACTGCTCCATCCCATTGTTTGTGCGATGTTCACATGCATAGGCAGTGCCTTGGACAAGATGGGGAACTACGCAGTCAGGGGGAACTAGTAAACAAGTCCATCAACAACTTTCCCTTTCTCCAGTCGGGTACATTGCTCACTGTGCCGCCCTGGGATGCATGTTATTTGGCGCTCAACTTTGGATACGGTAGAAAGACGAGGAAGTAATCGATAAATGGGCAGTGTTCTTTGAGAAAGACGGATAATGTAAGTAACATGACGTGGTGCTCATACCTTCACTCACATAAAATAAGATACCAGACAGGGTGTTTTTTGGGCAAATTGGTGTTTTTTGAGTAAAAATTGGAAAATTAGTAGTCTTTGTATCGACATAGGTAAAGCAGGCATCACTTATGATTTATACGAAATCACGAATATCTCCGACTAGGTTGCATCATTGGCCTAACTAAACTCATCAAATAAAAGTATAGCACCAAAAATAAAATCGATTACCACTTTCAAGAAGAAGTAAACAAACAAATCAATATTTGTGTGTGTGGGCCTGAAACCGAGAGCCTACAGAAAACCAAGCCCGCGAGCGCGCCGCGGGTAAATAAACTGCCATCGGGGCGGGCTAGGAAGGGTTTGCAGGGCGGCGATCGGGGGAGTCCCGGGTATTGGCTACTCCGAAGGAGAAAAGGTTCTTTTTTGTGCAGACCTGTCCATTTGTTGAAGGTTCTGCGAGACGCAGGTAGTACGAGACTGTGAAAAGAGTTAGTGTAGTATGGAGAGATAGAGAAAACGATGAAATTAGGGTGAGACGAGATAAAGAGGGACAGGGATCGCAGACGGTGTCGTGAGAGTGGAGAGGGGTTGGAGGAGCAGAGAAACCAAGAAACGATTGTTGGCAGAAATAGAAGGAATGGATAGAGAGACAGAGAAAAGTTGAAAATTGAATTTGTTGGTATGAGAGATTCAGAATGCAGACGACGAAGTGAGAGCATAGAAGAGTAGGAGGATCAGAGAATTCAGGAAACGATTGTTGGCAGAAACCAGTGTATTGCACAGAGACTGCAAACATTTGGCGAACTCGATGCGTAGAATAGAGCATAGTAAAAGACTTTAAACTGGGCTCAACTCATAGGTTCGTACCGCATACGTTTACATATAGTCCATAGTCGTGCCCGATCGATAAACAACTACTAACTATTAAATTTAAATGCGAATAATCAATATTATAAAATTGAACACGTCAGTAAGACAGCGATAAAGACTCTTGAGCGCCAACAAAACTATTTTTTTTTAAAGCGAAATACTGGCCGGTTTTTGAAACGCATCGTGGACAATTGAAGTCTTACTTATTTATGCTAAGTTGCTCGAATTTAGCTCGATTTTTTATTCTGATATATGCTCATTTGCAAAGCTGCATGAGAACGATGGTGTACTCGATGCGTTTCAAAAACCGGCCGGTATTTCACTTTGACAAGGCTCGTGCTTTGTCAAAGTTTCTTGAGCTCTGATGAAGCACAACTGAAAAAGGGCAATACCAAACAATCACACTACACATACACTGCGTAGTTGGATTCTAACATGCATTATGTCGGTATACTACATACTGTACTACTGACTGAGGGCGAAGGAGGCTTCAATACGAAGTAACACCGACGCCACAGTGATACTGTGACCAGTAGTCATAACACAAAAGTTTTCCCCAAAATGCCCACAAACGACATAAAAAGCGCATTGTTAGCGAAAAACAAAATTTAATCCTTGAAAAACTCTTGTTTTTTTGCCGTTGACCAAAACAGTTTTTTTTTGTGTCAGGCGGTACCATAAACAAATGGATATTTTTATGGGGAATAACACTCCCAGGAACTAGATACTAATACATACTATATTACATGAATACATAAAAGGGATTAGCACATAATAGAAATATGTATACTTTGGTGATTACCATTACATATGCATACTATGGAAATCGGGCAACCCTAATTGCAAGGCGGACATTTGTTTTATCCTATGGCGCGTATGGAGGAATGTTTCTTACAATTACGTTTAAAAATAGCCTGTATTTGGAAAAAAAGTACTTTAGAAATTAATGCAAGTACAGAAAAAAAGATTTACGCAATGTTTGCAAGTTTAATGATAAAAAGATAAAGTGAACCCGTTATATATCAAGCGAAATCCGCAGAAAACTGTGCAGGGAGTGTTGCAGTGCAAGACAATAAGTTGCAAGTTGCAAGTTTACAACTATCAAAAACCTGAAAGCTACTAACAAAGACCGAAAACCGCTCTCGGCACCATAGATTACATTGATCTCAAGCCTCCACATATCCCTTTACTTCTCCGCAACCCCTCGGACACGATCTCTGGTCGTTTGCATGGCAAACGAACGTCTTGCCGACTGCGCCATCGATTGGGTTGTCAGTGGGGGAGTAGGTAGCACTACCTACCACCTCCCGCTCCCCACTTTTGACCAACAACTAACTATGCGTTCCTCTACCCCGAACGCACATACATAAAATGTGCTTGACTGAAAATGAGAGAGCTTCTGGAAGCACTGCTTTCCTGTGAGACTCAGACGAAGTATGGCAGTGACGAGAGAGTGCCTAAAAGCACTGCTGTTCTCAGAGATTCAGGCGTCGAAGGTGGGAGACACCGTGGTGTTGTGGAGAGACGCCTTGACGAGAATAGATGCCATTTGAGACTCAGAACTCCCGGGCTGCCCTCCCCAACAAACAAAGGTCGAGTTGCACACACACACATGCACACTGACTGCGTCATCCATGCTGGACAAACATACTCGGAGGTGGACAGAGATAATCGATAAGTTGGAGTAATCGATACACATCTAGGTACCAAAAATAATCAATATATGCAGTAAACAGAATATGTAGTGTGAAGTTTGAGTACCCGATGTCCCCAGGTAATGTTGTTAACATACAGCTTGTTCGTCATACACTTTCGTCTTCATCATGTCCTTTGATGATGATGTCATGAATAACTTGAACCCTGATTGGTCGTTTATTGTTGTGAGAACTATTTATAGAGTGATTCACTAGGGCTGGTATTCGCAAATAAGGAGCCCGATCAAAGGAGTATGTACCGCAACCCAGTACCAACCCCAAGTCTCTATAAGTGGTATTTCCTCTCACAGTGTTGCTCCCAGTGAAATGCACAGACTGATGAAATAAAGCACAAAAATTGAGTGAGCCATCTGGAAACGCTCAGCTTCTCTGGGCGCACCACTTACACATCCTTAGGAAGTGTTATCAGCGTCATGGGCGATCCTCTTTTTGCGCGGCAACTACGCCAAGATTTGCATTTTGTTGTTGATCGATTGTGATGCGTGATTAATACAACTTTTTTGAAAGTTGGCATAGGGCATTTTTACTTTAGTTAGTGCCTGTTTACAATTTAATCTCACCTTTCAAATAGTAATTAAATAAATTTCAGTTTCAGTGGAATAAATTAAATTTCAGCGGAATCGTAGCTAGAAGACGACAATAATATTAAAACAATGAATCTTAAAAGAATAGGGCAAAGTAGACAAGTTACGTCACTGCGACAAAAGTGACTAATTGATAAAGCAGCAGCAGGTTTCCATTGGGTTTCAGTCACCATGCACGTAAAGTAACAAAGACAAATCACTGATCAAAGAGCAGCCAAAAAACTTGGAGTCGTAGGCCCTGTTTTTAAAGCGGTATGACAGCCGGTTTTTAAAACGGTTTTTGGATAACTGCATTCCCATGCATCACGTAAAATCGAGCCCAACGAGATCGCTTAGCATAAATACAGAGGAACGTATACGTTTCAAAAACCGCCCGTTATGCTGCTTTAAAAAGATGCCTCATCTCAGATACTTACAGCTAATTCAATAATGTGCGTAACATCATTTTCTTTATCTAACGTTCATAATAAAGAAGTAATGAAATAAATAAAATATAAGTTTAAAGAATAATAATTTCCAGAAATATTGTTGAGAGAGCCAGTCAATCGATGGCTACGGCTAAAGTAAAACGAGAAGTTTTCATGCTTCTCCCATCTCACATCTCTCTCTCTCTCATTCCTCTCTCACCTTATATCTCTGTCTCTCCCTCTCTCTCTCTCCTCTCTTCCCCGCCTCCATATCTCATTTCTCATCATTTCCTTGTTTTTATTCCTCCTCCCTCCTCCTATCTTCTCTCCCTCTCTGCTCTCCTCTCTCTCTCTCTCCTCTCTCTTTATTCAATCGTATCTTGTCATCTCTCTTTCTTTTCTGCTCATCTCTCTCATTCTCCAGTAAATTATTCATTTTTAAAGGGAATATACCGTCCAGAATGGTAGTATGACGATTTTAGTTAGATCAAGCTCAGCACAAATAATTTAATAAAAACGGTAAAGCGAGACATCTATGAGTCAATAAAGAGGTAGAAGAGGGGGAGAGAGAGAAAGGCAGAAATAGTGATGCAGAGATAGAAAGTTAGAGAGGTAGACATGCAGACAATGCGAGAGAAACACGAGAAATACGGTATCCGTTAAAGGAAGGCAGTCACTTCAAAATCAACTTTTTTATTCGATTTTTATTAGATGCAAGCAGATTTATAAAACAATATGCAGCCCATAAAAATCCACATAAAATGGAACTCACGGAGAGAAATCAATGATAATGAGTTTTGATAAATGACCGACGCCGGTGCATATATGCAATTGCCAGAGGTACTTGGAGAGTGAACAGCCTGCAGTGTTACACCTGGCGCGTGGTTTATCACTGCAGGGTATTTATTATGAAACTCTATACGGGCAATTATAAACTACGGTATATAAGTAAAAGTCATAAACAGGGATTTCTCTCCCTGAGTTCGTTTTGCCGTACTTTGGCGCTGGAATCGTCGTTTTCTTCACATACTTGAACAATTAATGAAAAGCGAATAAAAAATACGAATTTGTAGTGACTGCGATCCTTTAAACATTCCCCGCCGACATACGATATCAAATTCTGCTGTTGTTTACTGTGACCATATTTTTGTTTACAGCGCAAGTTTATGTGTGATCGGGTTAAAGTACCAGGTCTCCGACAGGAACGACATAGGCCCTCGGCAGGCCCGTCTCCCGGGCCAAATGGGCCTGAGGATCGCAACAGGGCCCTCGTTTATGGCACGAACGCCGTTCTCTTCGGAGCCCTGGTCAACAACAAAGAATGACCGTTGACCGAGCAAGGGAAAAATAAACATCTCTCTCCCTCTCTGTGTCTCTCTCCCTCTCTCTGTCTCTCTGTATCGTGAATAAAACAGTTGAATTCGAGAAAAATTTGATGTTCACTCTTTGAAGAGGCTACACAAATATATGAAGAGGTGACAAGAAGAAAGGTAAAAGTATCAAATAAGGACAGTAAAAACATTGGAGAAAATAATGCTCATCATACAAGACAACGTGGAACTTGGTCAGGTGTGGCTAGAGCGGAGCGGGGGCGCCAATCTGGAGCGGCACACAGCAATTCAGGCACGCGATAAGAGTGCCAACGGTGAGCACACTGATCATGTAATGTGCGCGCATACTGAGAATCGAGCATAATATTAGTTCTCGCACATCAACGAGATGACGCCATTAGGCAAGAATTACAAATACGTGGTGAGAAAAAGGTACAAAGTACAAAGCCAAGAGTGTGCCAAAATGGGGCGGCTCTAACATTTACGTGTATTTTCTGCATTTCTGCGATATGACGCCATGATTGGGAAGGAATTTACACATAAACGAGGAAAAAAAGGGCCCGAGGGTTATCCTCGGACCCACGCTGCGTGTCTGACAGGGGACCGGGGCCTCAGGCGCGCCATGGTCAGGGAAAAGAGCAAACTGATTGGTCATAGGGCATGACATCGTGGGAAATGCCACTAGAAAGACAAGTTTAATATAAAACCCCCGCGTCATTGCGAAGATAAACAACTTCATGGTTAAACCTTGAGGGCTCCTAATCTGGAGTAAAGAGCGTGCGAGAACCGTATGTACGCAGCGAAAGTTTGACAGAGTGGAGGATCGTACAAAATTAGCATAGGATACATAGGATTTGCTTATCATATGCAAATTTTCCAAAGGGGCTAGCATTTCGCTTTAACCTACATATCTCTATGTCTATGATAAGTATTAAATTCTGAAGCGAACGCAGTACTTCCATACAAGTAAACGACGTAAGCTAATGGGTTTTCCAAGCATACCAAAAATTCGGCGCCATTCTCTCAATACTACCGTATTTCTGCACGAAACCTGCACATATAATATGAAAAATTAAAAAAAAAATATTCTCCTGTACTTCCAATATACTGTAAATTTTCACCGTACTTGGAAACCCCGTTAGAACGGCAGAATTAAAATATAAGGAGCGCCAGAGGTGCGCCATGTTCTTGCCGCACTCTATTTGTCAGCCGTAGGTGCGCGGTGCAACTACATGCCAGGGTTGCACTCGAATGCGCTTATGGGTGTGCCGATTAAAGGTTAGAGGCCCAATGTTTGCCTACTAGGGCCCCATTGATAAAAAACCTATTTATCTAACGAGATGTTTCGTTTCCCAGTCTCTCTTGCTCTCTCCTTTTCACATAAAGCCTTTGAATGTATCTTGTACCTTGTATTTCTCTGTCCCCTCACCTTTTACATAACCTATAATCCGTCTTGGTTTCTGACGTCTCTCACTTTCACTTGCTATTTCTCTTTTCACTGATAAATGATCATAACAAAAACATGTTTTTTTCTCAGATTTGTTTTCTATAATTCTGCGTGAATGAATTGATTTCAGGGCTTAAACGGGACAATATATTTTTGATAAATTATGTAAAGCAGTGCCGAAACTTGTGTAGATCCTTGCGTGCACGTAGTAAATGCTAGATTCTTGATCACTAAGTAAACTCCGCGGTTGCGCCGCGCATCTATGGCGGAGAAAGTGAGTGCGGCGAAACCATGGAGCATGAGGCTGTTTAGTTACCAAGAACATGCGTCTGTTTAGTTATGGTCAATAAATGGACTGCCTACTGCGTTTCAAGTTGCATACCGACATAAACAACGGCGTATTACAAAGTAGGATCGTTGACTATCGATTTTAAAAGACCGCAATCGCAGTAAACGGCGTAGGGGTGTCACCTTCAATTAGTGGAAAAAAAACAAAGTTACGAATATGCACTGATGTTTTTCGTGCCAAAAAATGAGAGACGCTATATTTCCACCTTCCTGGTAACTGAACATAGAAAACCCCCCGAAACAATACCCTACAAGCTGGGTGATAATATCTCAAAACAATTCTCCTCATAGTACCTATCATCAGTGGCCGTACGCACGAACGCCGGGAATATGCTCCCAGCCTCCCAGTGGGAGGAGAGAGAAAGAGAGGGACCACTCGAATCAGAGACACGCAGAGACAAATTCTCCCATCCGGGGAGCCTCCCGTTGTTCGTGCATACGGCCTCAGGTGTAATTTCTCACCATAAGTGAGTATTGACCTAGTTTCCTAGATTTCACCGGAAAAAAAGCGATATTTTATTTGAAAAATGATACAACTTATCACGTTTCCATCGTAGTTTCACTACGCTAAATGATAGCGATAAAACCAGTTTATGGAGTATTCTAGGTGTAAGAAGTACCATTTAGGCTCTCGTTAGGTATTGGCTTAAGCTTAGGCACAAACTTATTGTTAGGTTCGTTCAGGCGCATCCTTTAGATTAGCTCTGCCCATTGAACATCTGACCCAATTAGAGAATTATGCCGAAGGGAATGAATCATTACTTATACTTTATACTCTTTGTGGTCCTGACACTGAATTTTTTTTAATTGCAAGGCAAGGCTTATCTTACAGGCTGTCCGTTGGCCATGATTTAATAAGTAAAAATGCCCATATGACAAACATTCTACAATTATCAGTATATCCATTACAACTAGTAAAGGTATACACAATCAATAAGTTTGAGTTAACTTTAACTATACTCCCCAATAACCGAAGCTTTTCAATTTTCATACAGCATTACTCAAGTCTCGCCGGGGAAAACTTCTTACGTGTTGTTTTGGTTAGTCACGGAGGTAGTTGCGCTAAAGCAGCGCCGATTTCTCGTCAACGCAAATTTAAATACACAAGGAAAATACGTTTCATCAAATACATATATACGTATATATAATTCGACCGATGCAAGGTACTTGCGAAAGTTTCACACAATTGCAAACGCTCACAAAAAAGCAAACAAAAAGTTTCGCCCGCGGAAGATCAAACCGCTTCGAGGGTCTATTTTCACGCAATATTTTGTGACAGACACATCAGCGTTGGCACAGTATGCGCGGCGAAGCCTTTGCGAAATAATTTGCAAGCAGCGAATTTCGCTAATTATTGAGTTTCGTTTTATCGTTTTCCGTCGCCGCGGCTTATTTTTTTTTACTTATCCTTTGGTGTATGTACGAAGATACCCTTACTCAAAACAACTAGACGGAACCTAGACGACGAAAATCCAAGAAATGCATTCTTTTAAGCATTTTCCCTGGGGAACGAGTGCAAACTGGTAAACAAATCACTCTACGATTGGTGAAATTACACGGGAGTCTAGACAATAGTACAGTAACAAATTTTGGGGCAATTAGGGTAATTGCACATACAGTATATGATCAAAAAGCTGTAAACAGTGGGGAAAGTCCACCATGTTTAGACGTAATCGGGAAAATTAATTTAGGGAAGTAATAAGGAAAAGTAATCGGGAAAATTTATTTATTTATTTATTAGACGATGAATGAGTAAACTGTAAAAAATATCATTTCAAGATATTGAGAATTTTTTGTGTGTCTGTGTGTGTACGTGAGTCTGTGCGTGCCTTGTGTGCGTTTGTTTGTGTGTGTGTGTTGTGTGTGTACGTGAGTCTGTGCGTGCCTTGTGTGCGTTTGTGTGTGTGTTTGTGTGTGTGTGTGTGTGTACGTGAGTTTGTGCGTGCCTTGTGTGCGTTTGTGTGTGTGTTGTGTGTACGTGAGTCTGTGCGTGCCTTGTGTGCGTTTGTGTGTGTGTGTGTTGTGTGTGTGTTGTGTGTGTGCGTGTGTGTGTGCGTGTGTGTGTACGTGAGTCTGTGCGTGCCTTGTGTGCGTTTGTTTGTGTGTGTTGCGTGTGTGTATGCGTGTGTATGTGTGTATGTGTTTATATGTGTGTATGTACGTGTGTGCACTTGTGTGAGAGCATGTTTATTTCATTATTATTATTTTTTGCAATTTGTTTTTTTGCTTGCATTTCCAGCGAATATTTAAAGGACGAGTCTCACCGGCTTCTAGCACATAATTTCAAGCTTGATAAGTGAATCCAACAAAGAATGTGCCCTTTTGGACGTACGGTCCAAAACCACGTGTCACACCGCTCTGTTCCCTTATATGGGTCGAGATTGTGGTTTACTGAAGGACCCGATTCAACAATTCTAAAGAAAAGACTCAAAAGAGAACCCTTGTTCCACTAATATGTTTGTTTTTCGTCAATCAAACCCCCGGGTTGAGTGAGGAGAGAGAGAGAGAGAGATAGAGAGAGAGCCACAGAGAGGTACAAATATATATTTTAGACAAAAGACCGCACTTTTTTCTATACACGGTAAAGATACATTTTAAACAAGTATTTTCTATTTGTTAGCAAACTTCAGCAAATAAGAAGTTAAATCTACAGTACAAGAAAATTAGCATATCACCAAGGTGATTTGGCTTCAAAAACAATGGCCAAATTGTCTTATTCTTGCAGAGTAAAATTTTGGATATTCATAATTTTCACAGTAATTTTTGCTTATTGATTGTACTGTAGCTCTTGAAGTATTTGTTTGTTCAACAAATAATCTCGTGGCTCGCATCATGCAAAGTTGGCCAGAAAACAGTGAAAAGGAAACTGACCAAAACAAGCTGTAAATACTAGCCGACTATATAACTGCAGTATCAAAACACAACAGATGGAATTTACTGGTTCAGTAAGCTATACAAATAACGAAAGATGATACGTAGTGAATTTAACTTACAGTCAAACTTGTTATATCAGGAAGGAAATTACTGTAATCATGTAGTTGGCTATTTTAATTGACGACTGTACACAGCACAGCTACGGTTGCAAAGCTAAGTTGTAAATAATACCTAATACAAACGCAGAAAGCGGATAGTGGGAATTCTTTACCGCGTACAAAGTTGTGATATACCATTGAGAAAGGCTTTACTACTGTCCTTAACTACTGTACTGTGATCTATAGATACTGATTGCCCTAGGTATGAACAGTATTATCATTGATTGATGACCGTTGCTTGATGGCCAAGCGTCGTACCGTATACCTTGTATAGTTAATTATTATTCTTTTTTTTGTAAATAGTACCATAAACTAATGCACGCACATACGACTCCTAGAGAAGGCGCATAGTGGGTTTTCGCTCCCTTTTCCTACAAAACAACATCGAAGTCAATCATTTTGTAAGTAGCCTTTTCAACTAGCAAAAACCGTACTCAAAACGTTAAATACATCTCAACGTACACAAAAAATGCGTAAATTGACTGCATAATTGCAAAGGAAAAAGTACATTACATATTTTAAATAGTGTTTTATTGGGGATAAATATCGCATATAATATACTACAAAACTCACATAAAGACATAAAAAAGGCAGCTCGCGCTTGTACACTAACAAGTTAGAACGACTAGCAAGAGCTCGAAAGAATACACAATATTACAATCATTGGGTGATGCTGACAGGAAACTACTATTTTGCGCCGCGAGTATATGGCCCAAACAATTTGCGCCGCTACAATATGGCGCTCCATTGGCGTATATTTTGCGACAGAGGATCAGGAAAAATGGTCAAAGAGTGCCACACCACATCAATTGTTCATTTTATCATTAACTTAGGGATTAGTACCAGGAAAAACGCAAAATAACTTTACACCCCTCGCTTTTTACTTTCATAGATTTATGAGATAACACTGTCTTTTCGACTGTTTTACTCAACATGTGACGGACAACGAAAACACGATATGCAACCAGTTTTGGTTAGACGAAAAACATTGCTAATGCAACAAATACGCAACACAATTTAGTGGAAACAAAGGGTAGATATGGAGGGATACCGAGAGAGAGAGAGAGAGAAAGAGAAAGAGAAAGAGAGAGAGAAAGAGAGAGAGAGAGAGAGAGGGATAATAAAGTAAAGGCACAACAGTTTCACCAAGCTTATTTGGCATCTCCCATTGCCATTATTCAGGATTATAATAAAGAAGTGGTAGTAAAACAGGCACACTTTCACTTCCAGTAAACAAGGCAATAATAATAGTAATAACCAAGGATTTCAAAACGGTTGTTCAGAATGAGACAAAGCGGTGCGCAGTGCGCACTGTAGACTAAACCAGTTAGTATAACGCAGAAACGTAACTAACAATGAGGAAGATAGATAGGCCTCTCCTGCTTGTAATTTATTATGATAATGACCAAGTGGTCCAGGTAGGTTCCAGGAGAGCTACCTAAGGAACAGAACCCGTAGCGGCGTTCCTTTTTGTCCTTGGCGACGGGTTGGGTGATATTCCCTAACTGTATTCCCTACCGTTATGGAATACTGCTAATGGGAACCATGAATTAGCTGACGGATAATCATGGTAGTATGTGTTAGCTGGTTCACGCGCACGTTACGCATAGCAGTCCATCACAATCACACTGTCTATTCTCGAACCCAGCTAGAGTAAACAAGACAAATTTTTAATTGTTGAATAAATTTAGCATATATTATACCGTCAGGAAAAGCCCGCAGGTTCACGCGCACATAAAATCAGTATCTTAAGTGTTCCACGTTTTCAGGCCCACCTATCATTAGAGAAAATTAGGCATATATTTTTCCTATAACTAACCAAGTAGACCATCAACTACAGTATCACCCAGCTACAGTACACATCAGAATTTTTTATATTATCTAAATTTAGCATACATTGTACCTAACCAAATAGTTTAATTCCTACATAGAGTAATTCATTCCGCCAGTCACTTTTCATCAAGTAAAAACGTACGCTTGTCCAGGCCAAGGTCAGTGCAAATGTTGTAAGACAAGCGGGGTTATGTTGGATCATAAAACACGTATAAAAGAGTACTAAATTCATACTAGACGGACAAAAACACATGCGCGCTCGGATCGATATGAGAGTTTATTGATTTTCTTTTAAAGCGGTATGTCACGTGGTTTTTGAAACGTATGCTGGAAGTTCCATTGTGGGGTGTTTACTGGGACACAGCCTGCAGACTAGCATACTGCAGTAGGAGTAGAGAATACACTTACGCAAACCACGTGCCATATCACTTTAACGTATGATCACAAAGTACATCTTACAGTAGTACAATTACATCTTACACTAACAAAATTGTATCAAAATAAATAAGAAAAACAGTGCAAACCCCTCTCCTCCCCCTATTATCTCTCTCTCTCTTTCTCTCTCGCTTTCACAGGCACATAAAATAACTTTAAATTATAAGTTATGGTATAACAGAACTAGACCAATTTCGTGCCGGGAATACATTAAAATGCTCGTTACCAATAAACGGAACCTACGTAGCGGTGGTAGGATACCGAAAACGTTCACCTCTATCTATCTCATTCTTTCTCTTCACTCTCTCTCTCCCTCTCCCTCTCCCTCTCTCTCTATCTCGCTCTCTCTCTCTCTATCTCGCTCTCTCGCTCTCTCTCAACCTCTATATCTCTATTCAAAGTTTTAACACAATGCTTTCTTCACATGCATATATGTATGTTACCGTTGAATTTTGGTTGGATAACCCCAGGCAGGTTGTGCAAACTCAGCTATAGGTATAGCGTCGCTTCACTACGTCTTTAGTGTTAACGAGCATTTTTAATAATTCCCGTGGTATAAATGGCCTTATCGTTCTTGCTTCTCTTGTGCGATAACTTATAATTTACAGTTTCGACATTTTTTTTTTAATTATTTAAGCTTTGCCGGTTAACCCCTTTAAGATGGTGAAGCGACGCAGTCGACTTTAAATTTTGAGAGAAATAGAGATAAAGATAGAGGATAGAGAGTGAGAGAAAACAGACATCTAGAGACAAAAAAGTACGTTTGTTTACTATATACAAACGTACACAATGCGTGCAATCAATAACATGGTTGGGTGCGTTCGACAAAAAATATTGAGTGGTGTAACTGTAAACAACCCAGTATTTCACAGACAAGCGAACGCGGGTCACCGGAAAATTTTTGGAATAGCGAATAGGTCTCTGGCGAACAATAACATTCATTATTATAATAAATACAAAAGGCTACCATACTTAGTTACTAACAATTATAGAATAGAACGTGTTAGAAGCGAAATACCGGTCGGGTTTTGAAACACATCGAGTACACCAGCGTTCTTATGCAGCTTACGCAAAGGAACATAAATTAGAATAAAAAATCGAGCAAGTTCGAGCAAATTAGCCTAATTGTAAGAATTCAGTTGTCCACGATGTGTTTCAAATACCGACCGGTATTTCACAAATGGAAACACCATAGAACAGGTAAAAAAATTGATTTGTCAAATTACTCCTGCTCGGGAGTCTTTTCGGCGAATGGTACATGTAAAACATACAAACTGCACAGACAATGTGTTGGAGGTTTGCCAAATCTGCCCAACCAATGAAAATATTAAAAGCCAAAACTCACGCTATCGTAAGCGGGAATCCGCCACTGGCGGCGGCTAGCGCGGCAGCAGACGAATAACTTACAGTGGGGATTACTGTATTGGGTCCCACAGCGGCGATAACCGGGGATACTGCACTACCAGGACCTCGTGAGTAGGGATGGAAGCGGTTCATTCAATAGGGCACTCTGTGGTGCGCCGGTGGTCGTTGTCGTGTTTGTGCACGAAAACAATCCGATGGCAGACGGTACGACGAATGGCGGAGCAAGTTGCAACGAATAGTGGAGCAAGTTGCACCAAATAGTGGAACAAGTAGCTACGTCACCTGTAGATAGAACGAATAGTGGAGCAAGTTGCTACGCTATTGTAAGCCGGTAATTTGCTACAACTAGTGCAGCAAAATAAGGTGTGCAGGACTGAAATCACCAACACTCACTGTCTGTGACTAGTAAGTATTAAGAAAGGAACACAAAAACAAGTACGCGACGGGCCTGTTAGAGGGGGCGGGGTTAAGGAGAGAAGGGAGAGAGAGAGAGAGAGAGAGAGAACGAGAGAGGGAGGAGGAGAGAAAGAGGGAGTGTACTCCCAGAGAATGTTGGCGCTCCGGGAACAACAACAAGCAGAACACCAGCTGAGATAGAAAGGGGAGCGGAAGGAAAGTAGGAAAAGAGGTATGACCGACTGAATGATTGAGAACGAGTCTGGCTGGGGGATGAACAGGAACAACTCCGGAGGGATGAAATAAAAATTATTGAGGAATATCAGTGATCGGAAGCTAGAAAATCGGTCCAATATGATGTTAAAGCGAAATACCGGTTGGTTTTTGAAACACATCGCGGACAACTGAATTCTTACGTATTTATGCTAATTTGATCGAATTTAGCTCGAGTTTTTATTCTAGTTTATGTTCATTTGCATACGCTGCATAAGGTTGCTGGTCTACATCGGTGTTGCAAAAACCGACCGGATAGGAGTCTAGTACACCTCAGTTTATTGCATTATGGCTGCAGTTACCGCAAGATACGTGCTTAGTTATTAAGTCACGGTATCAAAGCGAAACATCGGTCGGTTATTGAAACACATCGAGTTGACCAGCATTCTTATGCTTCTTATGCAAATGAACATAAATTAGAATAGGAAATCGAGCTAAATTCGAGCAAATTAGCATAAATATGTAAGAATTCAGTTGTCCACGATGCGTTTCAAAAAACGGCCGGTATTTCGCTTTAATGCCATATTAAGTTACAGTAATTTCCACCCTAATTAAGTTACGGTAAGAGGTTGGATGTGAATCCAAAATTGAGTGTGTCCGCAAAAAGTGTAACCGCGGGGCTTTGTTGTTCGCCATTTTTCGTGCAAAAGTGTGTGAAAATGCCCCTTATTTTGGAAATGTTGTCGTTGGCAAAAATAGGTGCCCTTTCCAAGAGAACGAACAGAAACAAAGGACAAGGATTATTTTCAACGACACTGGGCAGATGCACGCAGCCGTCTAAATGTATGTTTTTACAATTACATTATGATTACTACGTTCTCAGGCGCGCAGCGCGCAAATGCGTAACCGCGTCCGCGGAAAAGAGATGGCTTCTTAACATGGGAAAGGCGGAGACGCAGAAAAGAGGTCTGTGTCTCAAATTTTTCAACGCAAATGTGCAATCTTTTCCCGCGGACGCGGGTACGCACTTCCGCGCTGCGCGCCTGAGGACCTTTCCACCCTAGTAGAGCCACTTCGTGGGACCCGAACGAAAACCTAAACGTTGGAGATCTAACACAGCCTTCACTTACTTTCTTTAAAGCGAAATACCGGCCGGTTTTTGAAACTTATCTCAAGCACTTGCATTCGTATGCATTTATGCAACGTGGGGTCTAATTGGGGTCTAGTTTTTATTCTAATTTTTGCTCATTTGCATAAGCTGCATAAGAAAGCAGGGGTACGCGATGCGTTTCAAAAACCGGCCGATATTTCGCTTTAAGATTTGCTTACATCATTAGTTTTGAGCTACGGTATGTATTTTAAACTGTGTGGTCGGTCAGGCACAAAGCGTATATCGAACGTTTTTTTTGTATATATGCATTATAAGCATATCATGTTTGTATTCGCAGTGAAGTGTGACAAGATGCCAGTAAACAACAACGATGATATGCAAATATGCTTTTGTATGTAATACCGACGGCTTACAGTACACTCTGGGGGAAAAGCCCACAATATAGAATAGTGCTTTATGTTTGGCGTGTTGTATGGTAAGCTGGCTAGAGATTGTAGGATGTTGTGGAGTACATATACTATACTATGTAAGTATATTGCATTTTATAGAAATGTTCTGTAACATAATACTACGTAATCATGGTACTCTCCAGGGAACCTTCTAAACTCAATAATGCCGTAGTTGCGGCATCCATCAAAAAAAGTAGAAGTTTCTAACACAGAAAAACGAAGTAATTGACGAAACCACAAAAAAAAGTCGTCGTTGGCCCATCACCAAATGTTTTTTTAACAAAAAAAAAAACATCTAGTGACTAGTTCGTGACTGGTTTGTGACCATTTGGTGACCATCCGATGACGGTTTTCGAAGAAAATTGGCCACGATTTGGTCAAGAATTGGTCACCAAATGGGCAGGCCCACGAAAAGACCAGTGAACCGTATCCAAGTGGTTCACCCATTTAAAATGAAGCTTGCAAGAAAAATAAAATTGGGAAAACGCGGAATATCGCTGCATTCAGTGAATATTAGATGCTTCATAAATTAATGAAATAATTCAGAGTAAAGACCGATGTTTCTCTCAGTTTACATGCTTTTTATATCGGAGAAACAAAAATTTCCCAAAAATAAAAAATAAAATACAAAAAATAAACTGACCTAATCTACAGTAGAAGTCGGAAAATTGCTTTCCGCCCTCTTTCTAATTGTAGAAATAGAAAGAAGATTGAAATTGAACTCCAAGAAAAAGGGGGTTTCCTGAAAAGAATTTGATAATAATACTGCAGTATGTAATATTTAAAGTGGTATGGCACGTGTTTGTGAAACAGATTTTCATATATTATTTACAAATTTATGTGCCTGTATGAACATTTACGGCAAACTATGAACAGTAATAATCCAGCATTTGTTTCAAACCCGCGTGACATACCGCTTTGAATGTGTCTCTGACACCTTGAGGCTAAACAATATTTGATTGTTTGTAATATAGTTTAATTAATATTCACTATTCATTTACAAACATAACAAACAAAAAATAAATAAAATAAAAATTGCAAGTTGATGTATTGCTGTGTTTGTGTGTGTATGTGGGCAATGTGGGCAAAATCGATGCGTGTCTCTTCAGCGCTTTTTTCGTTTCTTTTTTTCTTTTTTTAGAAAAAAATTGCGGCCTCTCCCTCTATCTCACCTCCCTCTCTCCCTCGATCCCTTGTTCTCTCTCTCTCTCTCTCTCTACATCTCGCTATGACTCTCCCTCGAAAATCTCTCTACGTTTCTAAGGAAGTGCAAACAACGCATAAACAAGTAGGATAATGCCTTACTATCCAGGATCCTTAAAGGGACAGGCCCATCAAAGTAAACCTATATTTACGATACGTTCATAATGGTTATAAAGCAATTTTATTACAATATATATAAACCAAATTTCACCTTCATTCACCCTGGAAAACTTTTTTCCGATGCACTCAACGCATATGTATACCGTAAAACGGAAATTTCCAAGCTGCCTATGCAAATTTATCGTAAAATTAGACTGCGATCAAAATTTGCGTATACGGCTTTGAAATCTGCAGCTTTATGGTATACATATGAGTTGAGCGCATCGGAAAAGAGTGTCCCAGGGTGAATGAAGGTGAAATTTGGTTTGTATATATTGTAATAAAATGCTTTGTAAACAGTATGAACATCTCGTAAACGTAGGTTTAATTTGACGGGCCTGTCCCTTTAAGTAGGATTTACTTTATGAACACCGTAACTATAAGGTGGCCATTAGCACAAGTAATATGATGTAGAGAAAGCAGAAAATTCAATCGTGCGGTCAGATGATCAACATAAAAAAAAAGTAAAAAAAAAAACGAGTGAGCAGACGAAGAATTATTATTGCCATCGACTTTTGAGCGGTATAACAAATGGATTGTAAAACCTATGACTGCATTATATGCGAATTGAATGTCATTGTGTGCTCACTATTAAGCGAATGAGTTGAATGGAAGCTGCCCCACGGCGACGTCTTGGCTCTCTGTCAGCTCATTATCAGCGCGTTTCACTGATGAAACTTGGGTGGTGCGCGGCGAAATCGCTCTCTAGCGGAAGTGCGGCGCCGCGGGAGTCCACCGAAAACCGGGAGAAGACATGGCGAATCCTGAGCCATCCTGGCTAAAGCTGGAGATTAGGGGTACGCCGGTACGCCATTCGAATATGGCGAGCTGGTGTTTTTTTTTTGTATGTAGTGATATCAATGCATATTAATGTATATTAATAATACATTAATATTACTACCTACGTTTATATTTATAAATATTATACCTTTCAGGATCACGTTATGAACGTCGTATGGAAATATTTAGTTCATCGTGTATAACATGAGAATGCTCGTTTAGGCTTTTTTCGTAATTATTAATAATTTCATTCCACCTTATAATTATTATTTATTATATTTCGATTATAATAAGTACAATTAGGAACTTTTCACAATCTTTCCAACCATTCCATTTCCTATCATTGCTATTCGCTATCATTCCACGATGTTGTCCCTTGGCCCCGCCCCCTAAATTAACATAATGAGGCCGCGCCGCATATCGTTGTATTCTAATTTTGAAAAGTGGGTATTTTTCCAGACAGCCGTCAGTCTAGCAAATACTTCAAAACGATCACGTTCTCTTTTATTTGTTCACTTATTTCAGTAAATTTGGCGTTTTCATATTTTAGATTGTTAATTTTCTGTTTCATGATGTGTTTAACTTACAATCATATTCTCTACACATGAAAATTTTAGTTTTGACTCATAGCTAGAAACACCACCATATTGCACTCAGTTTTCTATGATACTTCTATGATACGTTCAGATAGTTTCCACAAACTACAGCTCGTTTTGTTTTGTTTTCTTTTTCTCAAAGTCACCAATTGCTCCTTACCAAACTGGGTACTAGGTTACCTTTACTCTATACTATCTTTCATTTACAATACCTAAATAAAATTCTTAATTACTTCTATCACTCTGCAGTTAACTTTCATACATTTACAATTGTTTTCTTACTTTTCCTTTTAGTTGGGATACTACCGCAAGTTTCTCTACTAATTGCATTACCTCTTACCCTTTCTTAATTCTACGACTTGGAGGTTTAGGCCTTTTCTGGAGCTTGTAAATCTACTGTAATCTTTACCTTTCAGAACTAACAGAAGTACCGTGCCTACGCTACTTTGCCTCCGAGAATCATCGTTCAAGATGAGACGTCGTCAAGGCGAACAAGGAGTTCAATATGGGCAACATGGAGCACGTCGACGACGTCCACCGTTACAACGACCTTATGGAGCTTGACACCGGGCAATACCCTTCGGTGACAATTACTCAAGAGGAGTAAGGTCAGTAGCTTGTTAACGTACTGATTTACCTAAGTCTTTGTTTCAGTAATCCCTCACCGTCTAAATTTTCTCCGTAAATTCCATTCTAGATTGCTACTGTTTTTGTCCTATAAGCGGTTCATTTATTTGGGTAGACTCTAACTTACTCGGGCCCGCCACTCGGAGAGAGTGATTCTGACCTACTTGGGCAAATGTTCTGATTATAGTACGAAAACGGAGGCAGTCTAGAATGGCATTTGCCTAGGGAATCTAACTGGGGAGAGATTATTGAAATAAGAGTATTTTGAGGGAGAAGTGTGATGAGGTTTGGTAAAGAGGAAGGACAAAGAGAGAGAGAGAGAGAGTGAGAGATAGAGAGAGAGAAAGAGAGATAGAGAGAGAGAGAAAGAGAGAGAGAGAGAGAGAGAGAGGGAGGGAAAAGGAGACGGGAGCCGGAGAGGGGGAGGGGGAGGGTGAAGTGGGGAGAGAGGAGAGCGAGCGAGAGAAGAGAGAGAGCATTTTATTTTAATTATTTTTCTGTTTCTTTTTCGTTCAGGAGATTCTTGACGTAACCGTAGAGCACTTGCACTGAGGGACTCTACACCAGAAGCACCAGGACCTGGTTTACATCAACGAGATCAGCCTCCAGGACAACGTCGAGCAGGAGGCTGTCCGAAAGGACGTCGTTGGGACGATGGTGGAGGATACCAAGGATTTCAAAGAAGAAACTAGACTGTTGGATGACACCAAGGTCGGAGGATTAACTTGATATAATTCTTGTGTAGGAGATAGAAGGAGATAGAGTAGAGCGCTAGAACGAATTAGGGTAGTGAGAAAGAGAACGATAGCGATAATGGGATAGAAATGGCGAATATAAAAAGTGAGAGAGGAATGGAGGTGCGAAGTGGACTTAGAAGCAGACTTGCACTTTTCCAAGGATATCATAACAATAGCAAGGGGAAACACAGGGGCATAGTCTTTTGGTAAAGTAACTAGTTTTAGAATGAGATTTAGTAACCATATTGTTTAACGACCGCAATTGTGAAAGGGTTTCTTTATTTTAATACCCCCTCTCCGTCTAGATTTTC
>JAANDG010000743.1:0-63801 GCA_036852015.1 Pelodera strongyloides | reverse complement strand
ACTGGGGACTGCCCAAAATGAAGCACTGTTCGAAAATGTACCTTTTACATCGATGTTCTTTATTTAGCGATAAATTTCTGTGTCCGTGTGTACCAATTGCTTGTACTTCTCTCCTGCCGCTCTGATTTCAAGAATGTTGTTCAGGTTTTGTCCGTTCTCGTTCTCGCCGGACGCAACACAAAATGGACGAGCCAAAGAGGGTATACTTATTTGAGCCTTTTATTTTCCTCAGCGGCATATGGAAACTTTGATACAAGAGAATATTCGTAGCAAATTTGTTCACCATGTAGTATACCATGTTGCCTATTTTGCATTTAACCCAAATAGGGAATGAAGGCCTTTACTTATTGTTACCTGGAGCCACATGCTGATCGGCTGCAGATGCGGACACCGCACGATAACCTAGATATTCGTTGTGCTTGTAAATATTTTTTTTACTATGTAAGTTTCAGTGCATGGCGTCTAAGTTCAGATTCAGTATGATATGCATTTATATGCTAAGCGTAATCTTTACAAAACATTCCCACATATTATGACTAAAAAATTCCTGTGCAGTTGAAAACCAGAAGGGCAATCATTTTCACTTCTATTCATTATAATATTAATATTAAATATATTCTGTTTTGTTTACCATTTGTGGATTTGTGCATTGTTTCACTATGTGTTTGCTATTTTTCGAAAAAATAAATGATTGGTTCTTATATTTGTTGTAAAATGTTTCATGTGTTATAGTATTGTTTATTGGCGGATTGGGAATGCATTCTATACGGTAGGTACCAGTTTCTAGTAATTATTTAGCATCGGTTTAGTACTGGTCTAGGACCTGCCTGGCACGGTCCTCCATTTTCCGGCGTGCAAGCCGCGTGGTTTCGGCGTGCAGGCGGCAACGTCACGGCGTGCAAGCCGCGTGGGCACGGCGTGCAACCCTGCACGCCATAACCCAACGGCGTGACACTTTTTTCATACCCGCCTGCACGCCGTGCCGTGGCCGCTTGCACGCCGATTTTTTCGTTGTAAAAAACACGGTTTGAAAACGGTGGTCAACGCACGGTTGTTTACTCCTCCTCTTTTGTATTTTTTTTTTGTTAAGACCGACGCTATTTCGCTTTAAGGATAAATCCTCCGGGTTATATCAACCAAATCCGCAGAAATGGTGCACCAGGGTCCAGTTCATTTCTGAAAAATGACATACTGGCTAGTATAGACTTCCCGGACTAGTATAGACTTCCCGGACGCCAATTTTCTCGGGAAGCCGGTTTATCTCCGCCGGTTTTACCCAGCTACCAACTTTTACACACTTTTACACGGAAATTATCAATATTAATAGCAATAATTTTTATATACAGTTCGCGTATTTTAACAGATATTAACAGATATTGATTTTTTTCTGAAAATTGATTGATCTGTCAAACACTGTGGTGAAAGTGCCGAGAACTACCGTAGCCTATTGTATGTTGCCAAAGTAATGTGAAAATACGAAAATATTAAAACAAAAATTTGTATAATAACCAAAAAATGGTACCGCGCTATTCTGAAATGTAGCATTCGCCACAGGTAAGGACAAATCTAGCAACTGATGAAATGTTTGCGTTGTCACAGTGAAAATAAACCCTAAACGTTTGTTTGGTTATTCCCCATAAAACCTTTCTTATATCGTGTATAGGGTTCGATTCCTCGATTTCTTGTGACGTCACCGCCGAGATACGGTAGAATTACCCTGGATCCAGAATCCGAACATTCAGCACTATTCTTCACAGAAACCGGCGTGTCAAGGGGAAGGGTACTGTATCAAGCATTTGGAAATTTGGAAGTCATGTTGAGGTGAACACTATTATTGATTATTAAATTACTGGAGAATACAAACACTCTATCTCTCTCTTTGACACCATTTTTGACAGCCATTGACATCACAGGCGACAAATAAAAATTTGACGAGCTGTGCGTCCTAAGACAAGTATGAGTATGGGTGCAAGTAAGCAGTGAGACTTACTACCTCTATGCTCATGTAAGATTCTACTCACTAATTATATAACTATCCTCGTCTAGGTTACTGATAACATCGAGCTCGAAGTCCGGGCTGACAATGTCCAACCTGCACGACTCATTATTCCGATTACGGTACTTCCGTCAGATGATAACGATCAAGCAGAGATCTTGATTAGTAGTCTCTAAACTTCTCTCTCTGCATTACCTCGCTCCCTCCTTATTAGTTAGTAAATGAGATGTCCATCGTTCTGTATTATAAATATTAGTATGTAGCCCCAACATTCTTGTCTTGTCTCCCCCTGGATTAAAAACAAACGCTGAAGCATTACAGCTGAACCAGGGCCTTGTCTCCATAGTGCATACTCCTGTACCCAATTCTCCAATGACAAACGATGTCCTTGTTCTTTTGGTAGAAGGACATACTCGGACACTGATTGTGAAGGTATTCAACTTTCTTTCTAAACTTGTTACTTTACCTCTTTATTCCAGGCAGGGGAGGGGGACGCGCAGCTGCGGGGAGCAGCAACGCGCGGCAGGAGGGGGAGCGGGCGGGGGGGGACGCGCAGCAGCGGGAGCGGGGAGGGGGCGGCCAGGGAGGGGGAACCGCGGCAAGGAAGGGGGACGCGCGGCAAGGGAGGGGGAACGCGCGGAAGGGGGGGACGCGCGGCAAGGGAGGGGGACGCGCGGCAGGAGGGGGACCGGGCTCGCGCAGGAGAGGGGGGCGGCAGGAGGGGGGGGGAAGCGGCCAGGGGGGGAGCGGAGCGGCAGGGGATGGGGACGCGCAGCAGCGGGGAGCGGCAACGCGCGGCAGGGGAGGGGGACGGGGGAGGGGGCAGGGCGGGAAGGGGGGGGGGGAGGGGGGGGAGGGGGGGGGGCGGGGGAGGGGGGCGCAGCACTACGGGGGGAGCAACGCGCGGCAGGAGTGGGAGCGGCATGGGAACGCGCGGCAAGGGAGGGGGAGCGGCAGGGGGGGAAACGCGCGGCAGGAGGGGTACGCGCAGCAGGAGGGGGGCGGCAGGAGGGGGACGCGCAGCAGCGGGAGCAGCAACGCGCAGAAGGGGGAGCGGTAGGAGGGGGACGCCAGCAGGGGGGGAAACGAGCGGCAAGGAGGGGGGGGAGCGGAAGGGGGGGGACGCGCAGATGCGGGAAGAGCAAGGCGCGGCAGGAGGGGGGGGCGGGAGGGGGGGGGCGCAGGGGAGGGGGGGGAACGCGCGGCGGGGGGAGGGGGGACGCAGGGGGGAGGGGGAGCGCGCGGCAGGAGGGGGAGCGGCAGGGGAGGGGGACGCGCAGCAGCGTGGAGCAGCAACGCGCGGCAAGGTAGGGGGGACGCGCGGCAGGAGCGGGAGCGGCAAGGGAGGAGGCGGCAGGGGAGGGGGCGCGCACCAGCGGAGGGGCGCGACAACGCGCGGCAGGGGAGGGGAGCGGGAACGCGCAGCAGGGGAGGGGAGCGGGAACGCGCAGCAGGGATGCGGGGGGCGCGCGGCGAGCGGGACATCGCGCAGCACCTAAACCTAAAACACATATAACATAAAGGTACGGACAGGACGGACATCAAATATTTATTTCAAGGGTAATCACATAATTGCCAAGCCTGAATATCCAGAGAGAAATGAAACCCGAAGGTTTCAAAAAAAGACGTGTTCCTCCAAGAAGCACCGAGCTCCTTGGGGATCAGTATAATCTGCGTACCAGCTTTCGATCACTTAATGTAATTCTGACATAGCTGAGCGCTATGCCAGAACTACAAAGTACGCGAAAGCAGTGAATAAACAAAAAAAAGATAACTCCAAAAGCACAAAATATATAAAAAAGAGCAATCACGAATAAAATGCAAGGTTTAAACAGAGGCAATGGTATCGAATGTTTAACTTCATAACAACAAAAAAATAAGCAGGAAGTTTAACCTGTGATTGAAGCATGCAACTATGTAAATACAACCGCTCCCAAAACGCGTATCGATCTGCCAATAATGAAAAAGTGTGCGGCTATAAAACAGTTGAGCAGCTCCGAATATAAGCGGCCGAATAATTGATATACTAAAACGAGCCATGAGGCAAGCCTTGGTATACGGCATTTGAATAAATTCCAAATAATGGTCCAAAAAGTTGGAGTCAAGAAATATTCGAAGCGTTCTTGGGATCAAAACTCAGAACTCGATAAATTCTCAAACTTTACCGGGAACTTTGACCCGTGTTTCCCAAAAAAAGGTTTAGTGATACGTATCAAACCGCGTACCGAGTCTGCCAACCAAAATGCGCCAGATGTTCGCGCGAGCCTTTAAACGAATAAGGCGAATAAAAAAGCACGCCGCGCTGCGTTGGCAAGATGTTTTCTCCAAGCCTTGCAAAAGGAATAGAGTCAAAATAAAGGTGTCGTAAGAAAAAAAAGAAAGAAAAACTGGCAGCTCCCGATAGAACAACAATAACGGGAAGTTTCGCCCGTGTTACAGTAATCTGCTCAAAAAAATCGCGTCGGGTCTCTGCCACACAAATAATGCGCTGATTCAGTAGTACGCGATGGTCACTTAGGACCGAAACTGAACCTTGAGGCTCACAATATAAGAGAAGCCAAGCTTCCAACTTCCAAAACTTCAGAATAAAAATCAGTTGCAGACTTCGATAGAATATCATTTAATTTAACGGGAAGGTTAGCCCGCGTTAGCCGGAAAAAATAGACCGAATAGATTACATAAATTAAAAACTTGCGTATCGAGTCTGCCATTTAAAATGCGCCAATCTTCGCGCTGTAACCAAAGAACACGTACACGCACGCTGCGCTTGCAAGATAAAGGGTCCAAGGCCAAGGTTCAAGACTACCAGACGGGATGGCAGTAGGAAGAAGAGAAAAGAACGTGAATAAAGCAGATCCCGATATATGTTAACAAAAAGCGGGAAGTTTCACCCCGTGTCATCGCCAGTGATCGCCAGTAAAGTTCAAACTCGCGTATCGGGTCTGCATAACGAAATAAAGAAGCATTGATCTTCATCAAATAACACCGATGTATTCTAAGTTGAACCTCGAGCGAGGCCCATCTTAAACCACTAACGGATAAAGTGTAAAGGCTCGCAGCGCTTGCACAAACAAGGAAAGTCGATAACGAAGAATAACTATCAACAGCGTAAACCGTAAGACTGTCATAAAACTAGAGCTAGTCAGCAAAGGTTTATTTGACCGTAAGGGTCAATAAAGCTAGTCAGCAAAGGTGTATTTGACCGTGAGGTGAGGGTCTAACTAATGTGGTCACTAGATCACTTCTTAATGAAACGGTTGATATGTTCTATATGGGGCAACCTATCTAAGAAGGCCAATCAAACAATCAGCAAGAGAACATAAATGGTAAGGCAGAATGATACAGGTACATGTGTCCCGGAGGATCTTTTCTGAACAAATTGTTCAAATTCACTTCTCGTCGGCTTTCATTTCTTTTTTGCCGCTTTATTTTTTCTTCGACTTTCATTCACTTTAATTTTTTAACGAACGAACAAACGGACATTCAAAATTTTACGGAATATGTTAATTTACTCCAAACGAGTACTACAAAACTTTGAATGCCCAGTCTGCTCCAATGATCATACTCTTCTTTCTGAGTATGATCGATATTTTCTTTTCTTTGACCCTAACCTAAGAAAGTGATCGGCCGGAATTGAAAACTTGCATCGGCCCTTCCTGAACAGCGAAGCGTGTGGGTTTGCTCGAGAGGAAGTCAGGGAACAGGGAGCTGGTGACAGGTGACTCAATAGGTAGACGTCACGCCTACAGCGAAGCAACCTAAAAGTTGAAAAATAAGCATGGGCAAATTGCAAAGTAATGATATGCACTTATGCAGGACTATGATGCCATGCAATACGCAAATGCACTGGGAAAACAGGAAACGTTACTGTAAAATTTCACCAATGTAACAATATGTGAGTCCGTTCAGTATCGTCAAAGAAATAAACGTCCTCGTATGGATTTATGGATTGATCAAACCGTATGTAAAAGTAAAAAAAAAAAAAAAAAAAAAGTAAAACAAAAACTCACCATTGAGAGAGGGTGCCCCTTCCTTGAGCTTCAACCAAGTGGATGTCGTTGCTCATGCCGACAATCTCAACCTCGAGGACGAGACACGGTGTCGCTGTCAGTTGGGTAGATGGGCATGACAGCTACGCCCACGCCTTTCAAACCCAAACGGCTCCACAGGCAAATTGAATACCTAAAGATTTCAATTGAGCAAAGACAAAAAAACTTAAGCTGAAGTTATCTCCGAATCCGAAATCCAACATAACTAAACGAACGGTATCCGTTAGCCAACAATTCCACCGCGCATAATTTTTAACTTTCACTGATTAGGATTAGCTTCTCTGCCCCATTCGGGAGATACGTCTCTCATATTTTGTAGAAGTTCACGACTTTTACTGGGGAAACTTGGCGACATCGCCGCACCAAAAATAAGGGTCCCCCACATCGGGGCGGCGCACTCCGCCTAGAGAGCGCGGTGGGTGCGTCACAGATGCGCGAAAGGACATTCAACTCCAGATGGGCGAACCTGCCGTGAACTATTTGTACTGTCCGCGGCAGGTGCGCCATATGTGCGCTCCATATGCGCCCTGAGACCGCCGTAGGCGCGCCATTTGCGCACCATTTACCATTTGCGCACTCCGGCGCACACCTTAGGCGGAGTGCGCGGCCCCGCTGTTGCGGACCTTCATTTTTGGCGCGGCGGTCCCGCCAAGTTGCGGACAGGGCATAAAAATAAAACCCGTCGGGAAAAGCTCAAAACCACCATCCGAATATATGCAGTGTTTCCCAAACTTGTCTCTATTTGTGATACGTTTCGGATTTTCACGATACCTAATATTCTAATCGCGATGGTGGTATGGCTGAGAGCTCAAGACCACCGTCTAAATTTATGCAATATGCTAATTCGGATGGTGGTTTCGTCGGTCAGAGCGTGAACGAGTTTATGCCATGGTTGCGGACCTTCATTTTTGGCGCGGCGGTCCCGCCAAGTTTCACGCTGAACATGTGCAAGTTCGGTTCAGTGACTTGGCCCATGAAAGAACTACATGGATTGAACAAGATGAAAAAACGTAAAAAGCCTCACCATTGACAGAAGAGGGCCCTGTCCTTGAGCTTCTAGTGTATGTCGTTGCTCACGTCATCGAGCTTGCTCCCGTAGTAGTCCCCACTGCCGCACTCCTCGAACCGTCGTCATAGTCTAGACGGTGTGTCGATGTCGATGCCCGATTGGGTAAACATCAGGAGAGCGTCGTTCACAAATGGCTCAACAGGTACCACTGAATATCTAAAAAAAGATTAAATAAGCAAACAAAACAGTTTGAGCTGGAAAACGATCTTAGTTATCTAAGAGTAAGAATCCGAAATCCCGCACCAATAAACGAAAAGTAGCAGTAATCAATGTCACTCACCGGGCGTAATTTTCACTGATTATGAATTAGCATTAGCTTATGAACTCGATGCATAAATCAACAGTAGTTGGAAGTTGGTCGAAACGATAAGGCCACCATTGAAAACGGCAGGATGCAAAAAAAGTACCTCTGGGGAGCGTTTAGGTCCCAGGTCCAACCGGCCAGCCATTGAATAGCGCAAGTCCCGGGGGCACGAACGCGCACATTTCCACTTCCGATCATTGTACCGCAACCTGATAGACCAGGGTGGATCACGCAAACCTGAATTTGGTAAAAATAAAAAATTAGTTGGAACGAAAAGGACAAGCTGTAAACAAGTACGTACGGTAAAAACAAACAGGTACCAACCGAAATCAGGGAAGATTTTCGCTAATTTCTCTCCAAAAATGTTCAAGTTAAAGTTCAAATTCACAAAGCTTACCTTCACGTTAAATCCAAGATGACTAGCAGCATCTGGACAGTTTTTCGGTCCCAGGGTTCACGTCCATCCACGGCTAGAACGGGCTCGTGACAATTCCTAAAACAATTAAAGCTAAACATCAGAACAACGACAGGGCGACGGGGCGCCATACAACGCTTGAATACGGAATGTCAGGTAAACAACCGCAAAAGTCAATAAGATTCAGTGTTGAATCGGAATTTCGGAATGTGCGTTGCTCAAAGCAAACACAACGCATGACAAGAACACAGCGCGTTGTGAGATAAACAATCGGCAGTCAAGCACGAAAAATGCTAATAAGTAATAACATTATTCAAAAACTAACCTCTACACAAGGGCCGGATGATGCGTAGAACATATCGCGCTCGAAGTGATCATAAAACGTGGCGACTTGGGGCCGGACCGGGATGAAAAATACAACCGGGTTCCACTGCAGAAGAATGGCCCAGCGAACTACCTAAACGAATTTCATAAATAAATGTTGCCTGACCAAAAAATATAGAACCGAAAATAAGTAGGTCGATAAGGACCCGCATGCCAACGGGAAGCAACACTCGAGTTCCAGGTGGCTGTAGTGAAAAGAAACAAAAAAAAAGTTACCTCGAAGACGGACGTGGGAGAGGTGAAAAGTTGGATTGACATCTATCCAACACAACATCCTTCGAGGCGAGGAGAATAGAGGATAGGAGAACGGATCGTGCAGCCTAAACATATGTACGATGAAATAAAACTTCAATTTTATATGCCAAACTGAGCGAACTCTTTTGGGGGCGGAGAAACAAAATGAAAAACAACTTTTGGGTCGCAAAATGCACAATTCCGGCCCAAGGTTCCCGAGCGAAGCGCTAGTAAACAAAATAATAATAACTCACTAAGTCCGTCTGCAGTAGTTCACTCGGAGGTTCCAAAACCGGACACCAGGAGGCAGACGGCCAGCGGCCAAGCCGCAAACCACGGAACTCACGGATGAGCAAGGAATCATCAATCTAAATAAGAAACAATAAAGAATGAATACATAAGAAGTATGTCACGGCGACCGTGATCAAAGCCAAAGTATGGCCAAGCAGCCAAATTGCACTGTCGAAATGTAACAAGACATCCAAAAACATGAAGAAAGGATAAGTAAACAAACGAACCGTTAGTTGGTCCTTTCCAATCAGGGGGCATTCCGGGGAATCCAGAGAGTCGATGCCCAACCGCCGGTCCTCACTTGAGGTGCGCTCCCACGCGCTTTCATCTCGAGCTTGATTCCTAAAGAAAGAACGTAAATAATTGTTGAGAAATGTGAGCGTTTAAACCAGTGCGTTAAAGAAACGTAATAGCAGGAAAGCATTAACAAATTAACATACAATCCCTGGTACGAAAACATAACTAAACAAGAAGAACACGAGGGTAAACTAACCACTAAAATGGCAGTCCTCAAGTAGGGTACGGCCATGGACAGCCTCCACTAGAAAAGGCCCAACGGCAAACAGCAAAATCACCCACGAGAGGCGAGCTCTAAAAAAAAACGAATCATCAAAACGGGTCATTGTGAAAAATAAAGGAATGCAGCACGAATAAGCGAGAAAAAGAAACCAGAACGGAAGTTTCAATAAGCAAAACTAGCAAAAATGAAGCAAAATAACGTGAACAACGCACGACCACCCACATCACGACCACCAAGCCAGGAAAAATGCCAAAATCAATAATTGTCCGATTGCCAAAAATTTGCACCGCCCTTTCACGGATTCGTGATAAGACTTTTTAATAAATCACTACGGATAGTGTAGCGTTTTGAATTGCGGGGCGAGAGAGCACGGCTCTTGATGAGAGGCAGAGAGATAAAACTTTTGTAGCTGGTCAGGAAATAGAATTCTAGCATTGTGAACGAAACAGCGGTTATGGGAAGTAGGATGACAAGAACATATTATAATCTTTCAAAAAAATGATTAGTTATCATATTCATATTAAGGTAACTAGTATTATTTACCTATTTTGCTAGTTTTGTAATGCAAACTGGGCAAATAGCCAATAGTTAAGATGTGTTGGTTCCATTTAAATAAAGCATGATTCTAATCATGCAATCATGCTGCAACAACGCCTAGAATTATAACTTTATCATGTGAGCATCACTGGTTACAAGTAGAAGAGAAAATATTGAAATTAGCGGTAAATCAAGTGCACAATCACAATAACTCTTTTGTCACATACATAAATCGTACAAAAGAATTACATAGGAAATGGGTGAACCCGTTTGGTGACGGTTCGCTGGTTTTTCGTGCCATTTGGTGACCACTTCGTGACCATGTGGGGACGAAGTTTCATTGAAAACTGTCATCAACTGGTCACCAAATTTAAACAGTCACGAACCCGTCACCACATGTTTTTTTTTCGGTAAAACCATTTGGTGTGATGAGCCAACGACGTTTTTCTGTAGTTTCGGCAATTATTTCGTTTTTTTTTTCATAGTTGACACTATCTAGCTCCCAGTTAGAGCTTTGTAGGCAATTTTCATTACAAACAAATGTGAACGTTTCGTCATAAGCAATCATTACCTGGGAACTCTCTTACGGAAATTGATAATGAGAATCACGGCGCTTATTTATGATAATTATTTAGCAAATTTATCATTTTTTTTAAATTGGTAGTTCATTTTGTTGTGTTCTCAATGAAAACACTCCTCTGTGAACATAATTTAGTTTATTGTGGCTTTTAGTAACTTGACTGGAAAACCATTTCGTGATTGAAGAACCTAATCTATAGAGGCATTGAGTGGCATCAAGGATGCTTGTTCAATGACGTCAACTAAATAAACCACCGATGACGAAAGTGCCAATCAATAACTCGATTTTCAGGGCACATTTGGGCGCGTATTCAAATGGCGATCGATCAAAGATCGCTTATCGCGTGACGTCACCACCCGAAAATGGTACATTCTACTGGGTGGCTGGCGAAAAAGAAGCGAAACAATTCACACAACAGGACATTGATGAGGGAAGGGTACTGTATGCCCAACTCAACATGCACTCTTATAGGGTGGGTGATTTACAGTAGTTCCTTTATTATTTGACACTCGATTCGATACTACTATTATAGTATTGGGCAGCTTGATCATTATGCTAATGGTGTGTTGTGTACTGTATAGTTATGCTACATATATGAAATTGCTTAGTTGGTCTTGTGCCGAACTGGGGTTTTTTTCGGATTACATGCACTACATGTTTCCTCATTGTCAGCAGTTTACAACCGCTCAAAAGAAAAGTGTAGGTTACGGTATGGCTGTCGCTGCCCCTAACAATAAGCATTACGCTACTCTTATATTTGGAACTGTTGTATCCTACTGTCAAAATAAAATGATCGTAATGCATTACGAAGGACTAAGAAGACAGAATGAGATGTTGTTACCATATACCGATACACCAAATTGTATTTAAATAAAACCTTATCAATACATATAGATATATTGACTTAATTACTACACCTTTGTTTACTTTACTTATGTTATGTTTTAATAATGTATGGTTTGATTGTGTTTACTATTGATAGAAAACATCAGTGTATTTGTTTTAGTGTTTATATAAAAATTGTGTTTTTACGCAGGAAGCCAAAAAGTAAAAAATGCCTTCCCCAAAGAATTTGCGATTGACATTCTAAGTTTTTAAAATGTCAGAATTAAAAATTTGAAAAAATAAGTTAAGCTAAAAATACTCCGTCGCGGCGAATTCTCCATAATGGACATCTAGACGAATCAGAATAAACGCAATTTCCCGCGGCAGAAGTTTTACAAAATCAGCGAATTTTCAGTAAATCATCTTCATTGGTCAAGCTCGACAAATTGCTTCAATTACGAGTTTGAACCCTCGTTTTTTTTTGTCGAAAAAGCGCAATTTTGTGTGAAAAATAATAACCTCGGGGCGCTTCTCTGGTCTCTGGAGGTCGAATAATGAATTGCAATTAGACTGGTTCACGTAAAAAACGCGCAAAAAAATGAAACTCGTAAGATTATTTGTAGTTAAAGCGAAATACCGGCCGGTTTTTGAAACGCATCGAGTACTCCCTGCTTCCTATGCTTCATATGCAAATGAGCTTAAATTTGAATAAAAAATAGACCCCAATAGACCCCTTTTAGCATAACTGCATAAGAAGGCAGATATTTGAGATGCGTTTCAAAAACCGGCTGGTATTTCTCTTTAATGAATTTTTTTTCACTGCAACTTGCCCTTCCAGTTATTATGATTGGGCTTTAAGGTTGCAGTAATGAGTTTTCAGTTTGTAAATAAAAAGGATTTTGGTAGATGTGAACGTAAACTTGGAAGGAAACTTCACGGGGATTGAATTATAAAAATATTGAAGATTTATTTTTGAAATCCCCATGCTTATGGGTGTTATATGTATGTTTAAACGTACTGACGAGCAAGTTCTAAATCTCAAATAGGTAACCTAATATATGACTCAAATAAGTAACTTCAAAAGGCGCTCTCGTTTCGTTCGCCTAGCGCTCTCTTTTCGTTCCGAATCGCTTTCTATTCTAAATTGCCGTTGAGCCTTTTTCAAACCAGACAAACGGCTCAAAAAAGGCCCGAAACTGTTCTTTGTGCGTTTTGTAACTGAATAAGTCAGTAGTTGATCTTCAAGTGCACACTCTTGTGGTTAAAGTCTAAAACACTTTCGAGATTTTTTTTGGGATCTTGAATGTTCAAGAATGCTACTTCCTAAGAAAAGTCTTTATTTGGGACCAGCCGTTCGAAGAGCCCTACGGGCTCTTCTCCGACTGGAGGAATCGGCATTACCCTATTTAAAAAAAGAAGGAATTTCTACAAAGGTAAAAAGACGTTCATTTTCGTTTATGTGGAAACATATAATGTGGCTCGGGACTTCAAGGTTTTTGCAAGTCATGCAAATTTGCTATTGCAATTGCTCTTCTATCCTCCTATAAGATCCTCCTCCTATAAGCTAGCATAGCTCAACAGGTAGAGCGTTGGACTGTTAATCGAGAGATTGTGGGCTGCTGTGGGTTCGAATCCAGCCAGCGGCAAAGATTTTGTATGCTCTTTCGATCGAAGAATTTTCTTCATGAAGGGATTTCGTTGTGCACATAAAAGCAAACCCGTGACAAACTCTTCTCCTTTATATAATCAGATTTTTGCTGGGAATTTGAATTTCGTAATGAATTACAAAAGTCCGATAACTAGAGACAATGAGTTAAAGCGAAATGACAGCTAATTTTGTACGATCGTCCACGGCAATCGTACAAAATTAGCATAGGATACATAGGATTTGCTTATCATATGCAAATTTTCCAAAGGAGCTGGCATTTCGCTTTAAGGATAAATCCTCCGGGTTATATCAACCAAATCCGCAGAAATGGTGCACCGGGTCCAGTTCATTTCTGAAGAATGACATACTGGCTAATATAAACTTCCCGTACGCCCATTTTCTAGGGAAGCCGGTTTATCTCCGCCGGTTTTACCCAGCTACCAACTTTTACCTCTTTGGTGAGATCAAGGGGTTTCGAACCAAACGCTTGCCACTGCGCCACGCCCCCCCATGCAGAATATGCAAATGCCAGTGATTCTAATAAAAAAATGACCCCAATTCGATCCCACAATTATCCATAAGAATGATAAGAATGGAATAATCCACCGTACGTTTCAAAACCGGCCGTTATTTCTAATCGGAAATTGAGTTTATTTGCAAAGTGGAGAATATTCAATTCCATACGCACATTATCAATTTGCATAAGCGAGTGCATATAAGTATTGTGGTCATATGCAAATTTCGTAAGCCATCAAACCTCAATGAACCATTGCATTTAGCAGGTATGTTACACAAACTTATGAACATTTATGAAATAAAGGGATATTGGAACATTTATGGATTTGTGGAATAAAAATAAAGAGTTATATATAATACAAACTTTGATAATAAATAAAAGTTAAATAATGGCTAAACTTTGCTTTAACCATGCATCCCAAATTCCGTATTTTAATCCCGGAATTTTATTTTGGCTTGATTCCAACACGCCCTTCTGCTCCATAAAAAAATTCGGTTTGAAAAAATTGGGACCATATTTGATGTTGCATTTTTACAATAAGTAAAATTAAGAATTAAAAAAAGATTTCGTAGATTTCTGTATAATGTGTCCCTTTATTTATTTTTTCGCTTTCTTCATATTTGTATTTGTGCTACTGTTACTCGACGAAACTGTATGTTGCATATATTTTTCTCATGAATTGTATGTGTGCGCAATAAATTTTTATTATAGTGACCCCGTGCCTTTGAGACATTCAGTTATCCTGTCACTGCAACATTAGTGTTTCTATGAAGAAATTATTTGTGCTATTACCGTTCGAGGGGCCATATCCTAGATTACCCTAGATTTTAGAACTCGTGGAAATTTTGACTCAAAAATAAGTATAATAATAATGCCCCCCCCCGAACGGTAAAAGTACTATTTATCATCCTGTCCTGAGGCCATATTCACCAACACGCAGGGAGCCCTCCCTGGCCTCGCCAGGGAGCTAAAAGTGCATAGAGACCTAGAGAGTGCGAGAGCAGAAGAGATTCAGAGAGTTCGTGAGCCAAGGGAAGGCTCCCTGTGTGTTGGTGAATACGGCCTGGATTTGAACCCCCGTTGATTTCCTGTAGCCCAAAGACTTGCCACTCTGCTACCTTCAGGAGGATGAGTGCGACTCGGGACTCGCCTTCTTCTATTGCCGAAGAGCTGGATCCGTTACCATTTGAATGTCAACAATGTGAATTTTCATGTAAATCGCGTCCTGATGCTTATCATCATCTTTATTGCGTACATCAGTGGAAGCACGACAAGATTCAGGTATGGTAGAATAGAAACAGTGAATTCAATTATAAGCAAACATCCAGAGCAGCCCGGAACAGGCACAGGACCCGTGCGGAGTTCAGAGTTCAGATCTCTTGCGAATACGCTGCTAACCTTAAACTTTTGTAATCTCATGCTTCAGCACTTAATTACCTACATTCCTACAAACACGTTACATATTGTTAAGTCGTGTGATGGCCATACATCAAAACTCAAAACCACGTTTTTTTCGTGTCCCCCATGTTATTCACCTATGTATTACAGTTACTCGACTACCATACTGACGCAAGATTTTAGTAGTGAGTAGTAGCATTTTTACATATTCTTGATTTACCCTTTCAGGAGCACCTATATTGTGTGTCAAAGTTCATCCACAGGTGCTATGTGTGTCGGGCAATTTTCGAGGACAGAAAGAGCTGCATAAAACATCTGGGTGAGATAACAATTCACGCATTACAGCACCATGAAACTCTAGATAGTGGTCGGACATAAACAAGAAGTGCGCCGCGGTAAAGTCAACATTGGCTCATTTGTGGCACGTTCCTCGATGGCGGTCCTACGTCCCAAAACTGTTGCACGTTCCTACGTCCCAAAACTTTGCATTATGTAATTCTTTAGAAGAGCATCAGGAAGCGTTTCCGGCTCGTTTCCGGACTGGCTGTCCTGCTCCAGCATGTTCCGCGTGCTGTCCGGACAACGTCGTCAGAGCGATTCACTTTGCGGAAGCGCATCAGGATCTAGTCGTAGGCGGACATGCTCAAGTGGTTGACAAACTCTTCAATACGCAGCAGGAATTTAGGGTTTGTAAAGAAACTAAATACTTCTAGAGACAATAGACTAAACTGTAGAAGCATAGATTATGTAAAAAATCTACTTTTTATATAAAAGAGCAACTGTAGCGTGCGCTAGCACTCAGTTTACGGAAGCATAATTTTTAATAAATTGTTCCGCTTAGAGTATAAAAGAGTGCCGCACCTCGTTAGAATATTCTCATGTAAAAGAACGACGTGTGTCTTTATTCGTATGGAAAGACACTTCAGACGGCATAGCCGTCTGTTATACATATTCGCTTTAATTTATTTCAGCAATTCTTCGCTTGCGAAATTCAAGGCCAACACGGTTTTCGCTACGTTGTTCGCGATACTTCCTTGAAGCAGGAACAACGACGAATTGTGAAATACAAATGCGCGAATGTGATAGTCAGGGTAAATAACTAGTTTGTTTCTATGAATCTAGAATGAATACAATACTTAAACACGTATCAAGCGTAACTAGGCACAAACGACGACTGTGACACTTTCGCTTATATAAAGGAAAGAACAAAAAAAAAAACATTTCAGAAATCGGAAAGCAAGGGTATTCGCAAGATCAGATCGAAGAAAGTCACCTCGGAATGTCCGGCTTATTTCCGGGTAATATTCTCTTATTCGAATATTCGAATTCATGTCTTGGATTTTGGGGAGCAGCCTCACAATATTATATTAGGGATGTTACAGTAACGGCGCGTATTTTTTTACAATTGTGTTTTCTGTAGTTTCACAACTCTATTATGCGCCGCTGTATTGCGTGTCGCTTAGTTTACTTGCGCACGGCTGCCGATAAACAATATTTTAGGTTGAAATATTCATTGACGGCGCGGTTCGCGTTACGGGAGCGGTTGCCCACTACTTATGTGACGGTTCCGCTAGAAAAACTCTTACGGAGACTAGAGAGAATGTTACCAACGCTAGGATTATGGAGCAAAGGTCAAACACATCGGAAGTGGAAATTCCGAACCAACATACGCAGGTTATTTGATAAACTCGTAATATTTTATACAATACTAGTGCGCTCCATATGCATATTCTTCTTTCGTAAAAACTCGAGAATACCGCTGGGACCAATGTACCAAGGGTTAAATAACACTCTTTTTTTTAATGTATAATAAACGTTTTATTGGTCCATATAGTGTAGCAAAATATTGTCCGACAGGTGCTTTACGTTTCCTGTTAATAACGAGCCTTCAGCCCGGGTTTAGCGTTGTACCACGAACAGTACAGCGCCAACTGAAACCAACAGAGATTTTCTCGTAAAATATATGGTATCGGACGAGATGTGCGACTACTCGAGATACGCTTACCTCTCCGACCAGGTTAACGGAAAATACTTTATTGGACCAACTTCCGTATTGTTATACTTTGCACGAGGCATGATGAGTTATTTGATCGTAGTCGTGTATGTCGTCGAATAAACAAAAGATATCCGGTAGATGAATTTTAGTTATGTCCACAAGCATGCAAAGTGATATTCCAGTTGCCATCAGTGGACGATACCATTGAAAATGATTTGGTAATAGTTGACGACGAAACAATCGAAGTTACGGATTCCTCTATGGAAAGCACAGTATCGGTTGGTTATTTTCATTGTTAGAGAATTGTAGAGTATAACACAGGTGCTTTCCCATGCATATACACACAGCCCACATGCACACACACACTCACACGCACGCACGCACGCACACATACACACACACGTACTCATACACTCACGTACACACGTCCTCAAACACTCACGTACTCACGTACTCACACACACACATACACATACACACACACACACACACATACACACACACACACAAACGCACACACACACATACACACACGATCGCATGGCAACAGTTTCGTCTTATTGTTAGTCTACAGCAGGTGATATGGTATTCACACTACTATGGGACGGATTACACATCTTGCTTGGGTTAAGCTATTCGCTTGCAGAAACTTGGATCAAGTGGCAAAGTACAACAAGAATGCACCAACGATCCTTTCAAAACAGTCGATTTACCCGTCAATTTCAAAAACCTTCTGGAGATAATGAAACCAGCGCCTAAGGGAACCACCGTACAAAACAGAGCTCAGAATTCGAAAAAGAAAGTGCTGAAAGAAAGGGAACTTGTAATTCCGCATGCATCCATACCCGCAGTAACTCTACCGCCCAAGATTCCCAGCGTTATTCCCAGTGCTGCCCACTACGTTCCCATGTTTGTGCCAGTCTGTTGCAATTCTTTCACAAGTATTGCATCAGTGCCAAATTTTGCGCCGCCGGTTCTACCAAGGTCTGTTGCTCCAGTTTTGTTTACTGTTGCGACACCGCGGCTGGAGAGTTACACGGTTTCGTCTACTTCCCAAGGTGGAGGGGAACGTGCAATTGCTGGGCAATTACAGTCACAGGCCTTATTGTTTCAACAAGAATGGCCAGATGCTACGGCGTGCTATATCAAATCATCGCTGGATGTCGCTGTGACGAATAAGGAGAAATTGGCATCAAATAGTCCTTCTAATGCTTCTCACGGCAAGGTATTTTCCACTTTTTATGTGCCAGTTTCCAGCAGGGCTTTTTCTTATTAGCTACATTAAATATTGCAAACAGGGGAAAGTTGAGAATAATTGGGAATATATGTTATTTAACCATATTTGGACTATGCACAATCGTTGCCCTTGGACTTTTTACCTTTTCTTTTTTTTCCGACAATTTGTCAAACTTCCAGGATGCCGAGTCAGAATTGCCGGGAACGGTTGTGAAGACGTCGTCAAATGAAACCCCAAACACCTCCACGAATCCCACCTCTTCTCCGACGGCTATTTATTATGAGAAAATCCGAGCGCTCGATGAGGTACAACGTAACAGTGCTTTTCATTTCAAAGTCTTTTCGAAAACACTATCGAAAATTCGAAAAACACTTGTGTTGAACTTATCTTATCAGACTTTATGATTTTCATTTGACATCCGCTTTTTATTTGATTAATCTTAAAGGGAGAGGCCCATGAGAAAAAAGTTTTCCCCAATTTACTTGCACAGAATGTCCGGAATTTCAGAAATATTGCTGTGAAAACCGCATTTCTTTGCACCTAGAACTCACAGAGTTATTCCCCGGCAAACAGTTCTTCCAGGTACCGTAGTCAGAAACGTTTTTACGGTTTATATCCATCCATTAGCATTCTTTCTCTTCATAGTAATCGTGAAACGAATAAAGATCATTCCTAATTATAAAAAGGCGTTTCCAATACTGTAATGCCCTAAAAGCGCAAAAATTGATTCTGACTACGGTACCTGGCCGAACAGTTTGCAGGGGAATAACTCTGTGAGTTCTAGATGCAAAGAAATGCGGCTTTCACAGTAATATTTCTGAAATTCCGGACATTCCGTGCAAGTAAATTGAAGAAAACTTTTTTCTCGTGGGCCTCTCCCTTTAAATCCGTATAGTACATAATTTGGGAAATTTGCATATAATACTCATGCCCTATTCTAATTTGGTGCCTGTCCGGCAAGATTCCGGCTCCGATTTTATATAGGATACGTAGGATGTGCGTAACATATGTAAATTTCCCAACGTAGGTAAAATACTGATTTATCGTCTTATTAAAAACTATACCCAGAACACATACCACCATTCTATTTTTTTAGGAGCTGTCTCAAATTCGCCGCGAGATCGCGGAGAATGCGCAAGTTCTTGGAAATTTGCGTACAGAAGAAATTGAAAGCCGTATGAAGGTCTTAAACGAAGCGCTAGAAGAACTGACTAGGATACGTCGTCAGATTAAGATATAAAGAAAGTTTTAAGTTAAGGACAAATAGTTAAATTAATAAGGGTCAGGCATGTGAAAAACTGTGTCTTCTTCTTGGGAGTAAAGCTTTTAAAAAAAATCGTATTAGAGCATGCCAAAGTGTTTTTTGTATTAGACGACGTGGAAGGTTGTAGGCATTTATGGGAAGTTATATGTGCTTTTTTCATTTAATGTTACTAAAATTAATAAAATATTAAAGTGATACTTGCAGTATTTGTGAAAGCGGTTGTTACTTTCAGGGAATATGTGTTACTTACTTACATAAGAGGTCTTTTCACAAATGTTCAACAAGTTAGACAAAATGTTTATTTAATAAAAGTAAAGCACATTATACTTCGGAACAACTCACGATTCATAAAAAGATTCAAAAACCGCGATAAGCAACACTTATAACAAGCCAGTTGACATAATTATAAAAGGTAATGATGTGATATCTTTGATGCAATTTAATCTGATTTCAATTATAATTTTGTAATTATTAAATTATTGAGATTAAATTAATCATGCTGGCAATTTTTTTATGAGTAATCCGTGCGATATATATTTCCATGGTTCACCGACATTTCTGAAAGAAATACATATATTTTTCAGGGCTTAGGCTTAGGCTTAGGCTTAGGGTTAGGCTTAGGCTTAGGCTTAGGCTTGGCCACACGAGTTCTTCTTTTCACATATTCCTCTGGGTTTCATATAAATATGTACAACTCGGTACGTGAAACGTGTGCGTTCTGCAAGTAAATACATATATTTTGGACTCGGTCCCTTTTTCTTAGAATTAAAATAAAATAAATGAATAATTATTACCTTTTTTCTGTCCAATTCCTCTCGAAGTTTCTTATTTGCAGCCGATAGTTCAACAACTTGGTACCAAAGAAAACAGGCCACCGCAATGCAGCATAATGCAACGAGGAACACGATCGCTATAACGCACAACATCTGAAAGCCGAATAATTTAGATATCATTTTGATCCCCCAATCTCAAATGGTGCCGACACTGCCTCGATAAGTTAAACTAAAATCATACGTAAAGCAAGCAACGGCGTCTTTTCTCTTCGCTAAGCGGCAAATTTGCTTCGACGTTCGTACCTGGAATATTTTAATTGGGATAAAATAAACGTATGGTTTCCCATTTTAATTTGCGGTTTGCTTTGCTCATGAATGTAGCCAAACTGTTCTTCAGATATTTTAAATTCTTATCTAGGCAATAAACGAATCATCAATCACTAACCATTTTTCTTGTCTGACCGATTCGGTGGCGAATCGTTAGCGATTAGAGGTTGGGCATCTGAAATTGAGAAAATAAAATTCGACAATTTTTCAGGAATAGGGAGCAGTCAGGTATGATACAATTAATACTTAGCCAGTTAACAAGTTACAAGTTGGCTGAGGCTTAGGCTTAGGCTTAGGCTTGGGCTTAGGCTTCGCCATACCTTCTTATTGTTCACATATTCCTCAGGCTCAGGGGTTTCCATATACATGTGTGTAACTCGGCAAATGAAACGTGTACTTTCTGACTATTAGACAAGGGGAAATATCCTTCCCCAACCTTTTGAGCTTCGTGTGGGGTCGGGTGATCTGGCTGTTTTCACTTCACTGCAATGTTTTTTTTTTTAATTCAACTTCATATTTCCAGTAATTATTTGAAATGATGCGAAAAACACAGACTTTATGGCGAACTATTAAGCTTGAACAAAATTTACCTTGATGTTTTTCGCAGTTTATGAGTAGATTTCTTGCGTTTGATATTAGAACTCATAAGAACATCAAGTGTTTTGCCTCAACCGAATCCTGCGAATATTTGGTTTGAGAATCTTCAAAAAAGGAATGTAACTTCGCTTTCACTGAATATGCAAATTTTGTTTGCATGCATATTTTGTTCCTTCGAGCAACGTGGTGACTTATATCAGCCTTCACGAATTTAGCTGTGCGGCGTTGCGCTGCGCGCTAAAACCTCGCTCCTGGCGAAATAAGGTGATTGTGGACTGGCCTTCGGTGACTCACACTATATAAAAGTTCCGCAAGTTCCGCAAGTTCCGCAAACTTCCGCAGGGCCGGAGTCGAACCAGCGACTTGCACCAAATTATAACCTCGACTCGAGCATAGACCACGCGGCAAGTACGCGCAGGGCAAAACTTGCGGAAGCGAAATATGGTGGTGGAATCGAGAGTGCGGGCCTGGCTGCGCGTGTGACCGGAGGTATTTTTAGAATCCCGTCTACTGGGTGCGCGCACACCATTGCGCACCCAAGAAAGAGCACTCTCGCTTTGCTTATAGCTGAAGAAATCTGTGAGAATCTGTTACATGTTTATTTGAAAATTTTCAACAAGATTGCCCCCTATTCGGGAAAATTATCCCATTTCATGCATATTCGAAATTTATCATATGAATTACTCGAGAAACTTTATTTGAACCGTAAATAAATATCATCAAGCGAATTTCGCCCATTACACCCGATCCCGATCACACATAACAAATATAAAACAAAAATTGAAAATAATATTATTATTTTAAGAATTGGTCCACTTTGGAGTTCGCTTTTCCGTGAACGCGGTCATTCCTTCCTTGCGGTCTTTCTGAAGAAAAAATACGAATAAAAACGATTAATGCATAAAAAAATATTCAGACTGCAATAAAAAATATAATAAATAAATAAACAAACGTTATTTCTATACTTAAACCTGCCTTCCAATCTTAAAAACGCAACTACAGCGCGGCCCAACCCAGAAGGCGAGAACACCGCCCTGAACACCTGGCCGGTATCGAACCCCGGTCTCTGCGGTGACAGTCAGATGCGCTACCCACTAGGCCACACGGACCATCAATATAAAAAGATGACTGACAGTGGCAAATGTAGAGTGGAAGAGTCGTCTCTCAAAGTGGAGTCCTTCCTTGAGGGTGAGTTCGTAGGCAGAGTTGACTGCCTCCTTACACATGGAAACTATCAAAGGCGATTGAGCCGCGATCTTCTCTCCAAGCTTCACGGCCTCCGAGACGAGCTGACCAGCCGGATAGACCTGGAATCTGGCCCTTATTATATGAACTTGGGATCCTTGTTTGTTTGTTTGTTTGGAAGACGTACGTTACGCACTACAATGGAGACTATTTCCATATCCAGATACCTTTGACACAAGTCCAGCAGCCAGCGCTTCTTGTGCCGATATTCTGTTTCCCGTGAGATTCATTTCCATAGAAAGTGACTTGCCGACAGCGCGTGTGAGACGCTGAGTTCCACCAGCTCCTGAAAAACATGTAACAAAACTACTTATAAAGAACAGCAGATGCCATCCGTGAAATAATGGACATAATATCAAACGGACATATTAAACTGCATGAAATAGTTACTGGCTAACGAGTTATTTCTCTTGAAACGTGCCTGGTTGATGATGCCAGTGGTGATACGCTTAAAGGGAGAGGCCCACGAGAAAAAAGATTTCCTCAATTTACTTGCTCATAACGTCCTGAATTTCAGAAATATTACTGTGAAAACCGCATTTCTTTGCGCCTAGAACTCGCAGAGTTATTCCCCGGCAAACAGTTCGGACAGGTACCGTAGTCAGAATCAATTTTTGCGCTTTTAGGGCACAACAGTATAGGAAACGCCTTCTCATAATCGTAATAATGATCTTCATTCGTTTCACAATTATTGTGTAAAGAAAGAATGCAAATGGACGGATATAAACCGTAAAAATGTATTTTGGCGTTGCTGACTACGGTACCTGGCCGAACTGTTTGCCGGAGAATAACTCTGCGAGTTCTAGGCGCAAGGAAACGCGGTTTTCACAGAAATATTTCTGAAATTTCGGACATTCTGTACAAGTAAATTTATGGAAACTTTTTTCTCGTGGGCCTCTCCCTTTAAGTTCAAAATAGGGCCATTATGTTCATCCACATAATGTTTAAGTACACTGAATGTGAAAAACAAGAAAACTAAAAAACAATCCCACCTGGGATTGTTCCAATGTTGATCTCGGGCTGCCCAAACTGGGCCTTATCTCCCGCATAAATTATGTCACACATCATGGCTATCTCGCATCCACCGCCCAAAGCAAATCTGTAAGCTAATGCATTGTAGTAAGAATGACAAACGGTGTTTTTCGTTCGCGTCCGTTTGCCAGTGTAAGGGCGTGTTTAAGATGGGCCTTATTAATTGTATGTGTTTTCTGTTGTTTTTTCCATCTTATGTGAGAGAACAAGTGCATTTTTTTCAGTATATTTTTGAAAGTGTATATCTTCAGCGAAAAGTTCGGAAGACGAAAAAATGGATAACTTACCCATTAATTGCGGCAATAACCGGTTTCTTTGTATCCGGAATAGCAGTCCATTCCTCTAAGAACCGTCCGGAATAAGTTGGAGCAAATTCTCTGTTCGCCATTTCCTTGATGTCGGCACCGGCTGAATTACATGTGTCAGGCATGGTAATGTGAAAAAACTTTTGAACACCACGCGACACGATGATACAACACGCACCGACAGACGACACACTGTGACACGACACTACACGGCAGGACACGATACGAGACACGACAGAAACCACGCGACGACACTATACGACACCACGTGAAGGCACAACGACAGTATGACAATTTTGAATCAGCTTACCCGCAAATACCTTTTCGCTTCCTGTAATGACAATTGCGCCCATGTTCTGATCATCGTCAAAGGCGCGCAGAGCGTCGCGAATCTAATTTTGTAAAAAGAAATTTGTGACAAGAATAACGACAAGACCCGCACGATAAAAGGTGAATACTTGAGTCAGGAAAGTGCCCGGCTCGAAGTCTTCCGTAGGAGATGAGAGAACGAAAGGGATTTTACGAATGGTTCTACCTATATGGGCATACGCCCACAATAATTATCTTTATCATAAATTGACCACCTCGGCCATGAGCTGCTGGCAAAGGGCATTGTGGGCCTTGGGTCGGTTCAGCTGGATGAGGCCGACATTCTTCATCTCACCAACACGATCAACTTTGATCATCTCGGGGACTAAATTGAAGAATTATTTTATAAAGGCAAAAGGCCAGAATGAACCAAGAAAACTGGGACTGTCCTTCAGGGTTCCCGCAGGGGGCCACGCTGTCCACTCTGGTCTACCGAGGTAGTGCATTCCACATATAGCGGCCACCTTGTATAACACAAAGAAAAATATTATTAAAGCGAAATACAGGTCGGTTTTTGAAACGCGTCGTGGATAGCTGAATTCTAATGTATTTATGCTAATCTGCTTGAATTTAGCTCTATTTTTTATTCTAATTTATGTTCAGTTACATAAGCTGCACAAGAGTGCTGGAGTACTCGAGGTGTTTCAAATACCGGCTGGCATTTCGCTTTAATCAACAATGAAAACGATTACCTTTAGTTGAAAGCGCACAAATTTGCGCTCTGTGCGCAAAAACAGTTCGCGAGGAGAGAACGAGTTTCAGCATGATGTCTGAAGACGAACAATTGATGATGATATAGATTTTTAAAAGCGGAAAGACAAAACAAACAAGAAGACATGAAAATTAGAATGCAACTATTCAAATTAAAATTAGACTACGAAGAGTCTAGAATCCTATGCTTGAAACTGAAGCGGAAACGGAGTGCTGCCAGTTGAATGCTACTATCAGAGCAACGATCAAATCCATTTGAATCGTTTTCTTTTGGGCTAGAACTTCTTGTCATCCATGTAGAAAATTATTCATAGATATCGTCGACGACCCACTGCATTTAAAACAATAATATAAACTTTCCTGGTTTCTTTGGTAACTACTAACTAATGAGTTCCACAATTGGTACGGTAAACTTTTATACTTTGCTCTTTAGTTTTTATCAAATACCATTATAACATTTGCAGAGAACGACTTTGAGGAAAGAGATCTTAGCTTTGATGTATCATACTCATGCTAGCATTTATTTATGGACTGCCGAATGCGCATATTACTGCAGAAACAAATTCATCATTGCTTTTCCGTGGTCTCGAGCTAAACTATGTATTGTTTATATCTTTCATTGACATTGTCCGTTTGTTAAATCGTATTGCTTGAATAAAGAGTTATATATGTGGGGTATTATGCATATATACGCGCGTTTCTTTCTTCTGTTTAAATAACGCGACGAATCGAATAAGATTTGGGAATTTGGTGTCAAATTTCACCGTGAGAGCCGCAGAAGTCAGTTTGGAAAATATACGACAACATCAAAGGGCTGAGCAGTGATTATGCGTTCTTTTTCTTTTTGCGGCTTATTTTCTCACAAATGTTTTGCCTGGTACTATCTCTACTCACTCTAATGACTATTTCTGTCTCGCTCTCTAGCAATCTCTCTCGAAATATATCTCCACGTCTCCCCTGCGATTTGAAGGAATCGTTTTCTAGTTTATACAACTTAATTGCTGGCACAATTGCGCCATTACTATTGTCCAGTTTCAATTTGCGCTTCCGCAAACGCTCGAAAATCGTCTGAATAAACAAAAAACGTGCGCGCCGGTTCTCTGATCCACTAGATTGTACATAATCAATGTACAAACAGAGCACATTGCAATTTATCATGCCTGATACGATTAGCAGACTAGCTGTCATACACCCCCAGGGAACTTTTCCCCGGGATTTTCACCAATGATCTGACAATGAGGCCATATTCACAACTCCAATTCCCTCGGGGAAATAGTCCCTGGGGACAGAAAATAGCATTCTAATGTGAGAGACGCAGGGAAAAAGAAGTGGAATTTCCCATGGGGAATTGAGTGGTGAATATTACCTCTGCTTTCTTGGTTTTTGTCCCGTTTTAAGATTATTACTCGGAAATATTAAAAAAGTTCTTCATTATCAGACAGATAATAAAACTTTCACTTTCACTTTCAACAGAACTGATCAGAATATGTTGCACACGGAAAAATAGCAAGTACCTAAGTTGTCCGAGCTTTATATCCATTTGCCAAATCATTTTTTGTAGCACTTTTTCTTCCTTTTTCTCCGCTCAAAACTAAAAGCGCACGTAAGGGTAAGTGTCAATAAAAGAACAATAGAGGGACGTAGCGCTGAATAAATACAACGAATTTTTGTTTATTTCATTTTCACTAGTGAGAAGTGAGAATTTTGTACAAACCATTTTACAGATAAATTACCTCTTGTGTGCAGCACTATTTTTTTCCGAAATGCCTTAAAGGGAGAGGCCGATGAGAAAAAAATTGCCCTTACTTCACTTGCACAGGATGTGCGGAATATTAGAAATACTTATGTGAAAACAGCATTTCTTTACACCTAGTACTCAGAGAGTTATTCCCCGGCAAACTGTTCGGCCAAATACCGTAGTCAGCAACTTTTTACGGTTTATGTCCGTTCATTTTCATCCTTTCTCTTCAAAGTAATCTTAAAACGAATGAACATCATTCCTATGATATTAACATGGCGTTTCCAATACTGCAATGCCCTAAAAGCGCAAAAATTGATTTTGACTACGGTACCTGGCCGAACTGTTTGCCGGAGAATAATTTTGCGAGTTCTAGGTGTAAAGAAATGCGGTTTTCACAGAAGTATTTCTAAAACTCCGGACATCCTGTGTAAGTAAATTAAGGACAACTTTTTTCTCATGGGCCTCTCCCTTTAAAAGTCTGATATTGCTATACTGGCTATCCCTCCGGTAATAATACTAGTAGTACCTTTTAATAATAATAATAATTAATAATAATAATTTATTACATCAGAGAGATGCGCACAAAAGCCAACACAGAGTAAAATGTTTGAAAACAAATGAGACCTATTGAAAGGAGATAAGGACACAAAAGTAGGATTTTTTTTTTTTTTTTTTGGGACTTATAACAAGAGCGTGTATTAGCCGAGCACTACAAACCCAGTAGCTGGACACTATCGGACACTAACACACATAAGCGTGCACAGACCCAGGGTTACGCCAGTGGCTAAATTCACCGAACGACCTAGGCGCAATACTTGCATTTATAACTGTGACACGTGTGAGAGTGAAATTGACTGTGCGATCCAAATTGCTACATAACGGGTTTAGGCATACATTTCAGAGTGAGTAGGTATGCTCGTTGCAATCCATAAAAATCAGACAAACAAATTAAAAAAGGAGAATAAGGCAAAATCACAGGGCAAAGCAACATGACAATCAACGGAGGTGCAAGTGAAGTAGTTCGACAAGGTTTAGCTTTTCCAGTCGTGACTTAAATGAGGCACCGGAGGGTGCAGTGATAACGTCGTCCGGGAGCAAGTGATACCATAGCACCGTTCTATGAAAGAACGAATTGCTCAGTAAAGAGCTTCGAGTGAAGTGAGTTGCCAGCTGAAAGCGGTTTCGACGACCGAAAGTCAGTCTCCACCTTACATATTTGCTAGGTCGTAGTCTAGAAGTACCACGGATTTTTTTTGTAAAGACAGCACAAATCGATAACAGCACGGCGAGCAATAAGAGGTGATAAATTGTAAAGCTTCAAACGCGAACAATATGAAGGAATAGTATGATCGACGGGTAGAGAATCACGATGATAACAGCAACGGTAGAAAAGAATTCTAGTGAACAATCTTTGGATATTTTCAATTTTATTAATGGATTTCTTCAAATATGGACTCCAAACGGAGGATGAGAATTCAATTATTGGTAAAATATATGTTTGAAAACGGTAATATAAACGTCAGGCGATCTAACAGATAAGGAACGAAAAAGAAGAAATACTTTAGATGTAGCACGGGACACAATTGAGTCAATATGCGGGATAAAATTGAGTTTTTCATCAAAAATGACACCAAGATCGCGAATTTTGTCAATAGGTGTTATAGCTTGAGAGGAAATAAAGTACGGAGAACGTTTATTAACTTTTCCAAGATAAAGACAGAAACATTTAGAAGGAGCAATATTAAGATCCCAGTCTTTACACCATTTAAGGAACAGATCAATAGCTTTTTGAAGGTTAAGAATGATATCAGGATCATCAGTTTTGTGGATAGAGTATATTTTAATGTCGTCAGCAAACATTCGAACTTGAATTGAGGAATGAATAGATAATAATGAGGGCACTTCACACATATAAATAATTGCCCTTACTTTACTTGCACAGGATGTCCGGAATATTAGAAATACTTATGTGAAAACAGCATTTCTTTACACCTAGTACTCAGAGAGTTATTCCCCGGCAAACTGTTCGGCCAAATGCCGTAGTCAGCAACTTTTTACGGTTTATGTCCGTTCCTTTTCATCCTTTCTCTTCAAGGTAATCTTAAAACGAATGAACATCATTCCTATGATATTAACATGGCGTTTCCAATACTGCAATGCCCTAAAAGCGCAAAAATTGATTTTGACTACGGTACCTGGCGAACTGTTTGCCGGAGAATAACTCTGCGAGTCTAGGGTAAAGAAATGCGGTTTTCACAGAAGTATTTCTAAAACTCCGGACATCCTGTGTAAGTAAATTAAGGACAACTTTTTTCTCATGGGCCTCTCCCTTTAAAAGTCTGATATTGCTATACTGGCTATCCCTCCGGTAATAATACTAGTAGTACCTTTTAATAATAATAATAATTAATAATAATAATTTATTACATCAGAGAGATGCGCACAAAAGCCAACACAGAGTAAAATGTTTGAAAACAAATGAGACCTATTGAAAGGAGATAAGGACACAAAAGTAGGATTTTTTTTTTTTGGGACTTATAACAAGAGCGTGTATTAGCCGAGCACTACAAACCCAGTAGCTGGACACTATCGGACACTAACACACATAAGCGTGCACAGACCCAGGGTTACGCCAGTGGCTAAATTCACCGAACGACCTAGGCGCAATACTTGCATTTATAACTGTGACACGTGTGAGAGTGAAGTGACTGTGCGATCCAAATTGCTACATAACGGGTTTAGGCATAGGCATTTCAGAGTGAGTAGGTATGCCCGTTGCAATCCATAAAAATCAGACAAAAAATTAAAAAAAGGAGAAAAGGCAAAATCACAGGGCAAAGCAACATGACAATCAACGGAGGTGCAAGTGAAGTAGTTCGACAAGGTTTAGCTTTTCCAGTCGTGACTTAAATGAGGCACCGGAGGGTGAGGCACCGGAGGGTGCAGTGATAACGTCGTCCGGGAGCAAGTGATACCATAGCACCGTTCTATGAAAGAACGAATTGCTCAGTAAAGAGCTTCGAGTGAAGTGAGTTGCCAGCTGAAAGCGGTTTCGACGACCGAAAGTCAGTCTCCACCTTACATATTTGCTAGGTCGTAGTCTAGAAGTACCACGGATTTTTTTTGTAAAGACAGCACAAATCGATAACAGCACGGCGAGCAATAAGAGGTGATAAATTGTAAAGCTTCAAACGCGAACAATATGAAGGAATAGTATGATCGACGGGTAGAGAATCACGATGATAACAGCAACGGTAGAAAAGCATTCTAGTGAACAATCTTTGGATATTTTCAATTTTATTAATGGATTTCTTCAAATATGGACTCCAAACGGAGGATGAGAATTCAATTATTGGTAAAATATATGTCTTGAAAACGGTAATATAAACGTCAGGCGATCTAACAGATAAGGAACGAAAAAAGAAGAAATACTTTAGATGTAGCACGGGACACAATTGAGTCAATATGCGGGATAAAATTGAGTTTTTCATCAAAAATGACACCAAGATCGCGAATTTTGTCAATAGGTGTTATAGCTTGAGAGGAAATAAAGTACGGAGAACGTTTATTAACTTTTCCAAGATAAAGACAGAAACATTTAGAAGGAGCAATATTAAGATCCCAGTCTTTACACCATTTAAGGAACAGATCAATAGCTTTTTGAAGGTTAAGAATGATATCAGGATCATCAGTTTTGTGGATAGAGTATATTTTAATGTCGTCAGCAAACATTCGAACTTGAATTGAGGAATGAATAGATAATAATGAGGGCACTTCACACATATAAATAATTGCCCTTACTTTACTTGCACAGGATGTCCGGAATATTAGAAATACTTATGTGAAAACAGCATTTCTTTACACCTAGTACTCAGAGAGTTATTCCCCGGCAAACTGTTCGGCCAAATGCCGTAGTCAGCAACTTTTTACGGTTTATGTCCGTTCATTTTCATCCTTTCTCTTCAAGGTAATCTTAAAACGAATGAACATCATTCCTATGATATTAACATGGCGTTTCCAATACTGCAATGCCCTAAAAGCGCAAAAATTGATTTTGACTACGGTACCTGGCCGAACTGTTTGCCGGAGAATAATTTTGCGAGTTCTAGGTGTAAAGAAATGCGGTTTTCACAGAAGTATTTCTAAAACTCCGGACATCCTGTGTAAGTAAATTAAGGACAACTTTTTTCTCATGGGCCTCTCCCTTTAAAAGTCTGATATTGCTATACTGGCTATCCCTCCGGTAATAATACTAGTAGTACCTTTTACATTTTGTATTTCCTAAGTTGACTAATATGTATGATGCATCATTTCAATTCCAGACCTCATTTTGTACGCTTCCGCGTCTCTTCACCAATAATCAAACAAATAATACGACCGGTTATCGCACACCGTCCCTTTGTTAAACTTTTTGGCCTTTCATTGACAGACGTTCCTTTTTACTCTATTTATACACAGTAACCGGTAACTGCTATTGTTTGACTGTACATAATTTGCATAGTTTTCAGTTTTGTTTATATAAATTTGTATTTGCTTAAAGTGAAATACCGGACGGGTTTTGGAACGCATCGTGGACAACTGAATTCGTATGTATTCATGCAAACTTTCTCGAATTTAGCTTTTTATTCTAATTTATGTTCATTTGCATAAGCTGCATAAGAATGATGGTCTACTCGATGTGTTTCAAAAACCGGCCGGTATTCGCTTTAATAGATTCTGGTTATTGCATCGTCCATCACAGCTTTCATATAGTCTAGTTAACAGGCAACCAACAAACTTCGCGTACTATTTTTTTTTATGGAAAATCATGGTTGCCCACAAATATGTGAATTTACAAATGAATATACGAAAGAATACACCGAGTAAGATGAACCGTTGAAGTAACACGAATTGGCAATGATTAAAGGATCGCAGTCACTCCAAAATCATCATTTTGCTTCGAGTTTATTTGAACTTAGTAAAGAATAAAGAAAAATACTTTACCAAAACCGAATAATTTGAATTCCAACTCAGGGGGTGAACAAGTAGAAAAGTAGTTCTACTTAACTACCGCGGGATAATGAAACGTGTAGTGATATGCCTGCAGACCCTTGCAGTACATGTAAAGATATAATATGCAGATATTTGCCGAAATAATTTGCATACTCCCGATCGGGAAGCAGCTGTATGAACACGTTTCGTGATCCTGCGGTAGTTAAGTAGAACTACTTTTCTACTTGTTCACTCCCTGAGTTGGAATTCTAATTATTCGGTTTTGGTAAAGTATTTGTCTCTATTCTTTACTAAATACAAGTAAACTCGAAGAAAAACGACGATTTTGTAGTGACTGCGATCCTTTAATAAAACTACGTTATAAAAACAAAAATTTTAGGTGCCGGTTTATTTTATGCCAAATGAAAAGTACCATAATTTATGTTAGGTATACTATCTATTCTGCATAGAGTGTCACTCAAGACAGGGTCCCATTTCTGAAGGGACGTTTTTAAGGACTGACCGTTGGCCATGTTCGCCAGCCACAATGTGGTCCTGCCTTCTCTGTATCACGGCCTCTCTCTCTCTCTCTCTCTCTCTCCCTCTCTCTCTCTGTCTGTCTCTCTCTCTCCTCTCTCTCTCTCTCTCTCTCTCTATTCTCTCCACAATTCCAAACCAAACAAATGCTTTTTGAGAGTGAGACTTGGCGTTTCTTTTCCACTGCTTGCGCACTATCCCCCTCTCCCACCAACCAAGGCATCAATAGCCAATATTGCATTTGCAAATTTAACTTTTTGCGATTCCCTGTTAAATTCTCTTTGAAACTATCTTTTATATTTTCTGTGACCTTCTGCATTTTTTGTGTGGTAAATGTAGATGCTTTGAAGTAAGGTCTGCCCAGGAGTTGCAGGATTTATAGATTTAGATTACCTGGAAAGTCAATGATAAAGATTGATTATTGATGCAGATAGACAGCCGGAACAGTCTGACACCATTTTTTCCCAAAATTGAGCCCTAGAAACTAGTCTAGTTAACATTTACTGTCACGTAAAATTGAAAATTTTGATTTAGCTATTTATTTAGTTTCTCTTCACAAACACACATAAAGACGATAGAGGGCAATAACCTTTCTCTCTATTTGATTCGTTTTGTGGCCTTGAGAGAGCAAATTTCATTTTTGACCATTTATGAAGAAACGCAGACACAAGAACGAGACACTGAATTATTGACTTTTGTTTTTTTTTACATTATCATGAAACCGAGGTTTATCTCTTAGCTTAAATATTATTTACCTTTTTAGCCTCACAAAAATTCTTATTTTTTTTTTGAAATATGTTTATTTCAATCATGTTGCTTGGTGGAAACGCTTACTTGTTCATACTCCCTGTTATTATCTGTTTTTTTTTGTCTATTTTGATTGGAAATAATATTCATGTGGACATATGGTCGACTGCGCCATTGATTTCTGTTACAACATAATGTTGATGATATTTGAAAAATGGCAAAACCAGTTACATTTCTACACTAATTGCTACTGTGCCGATATTTTTACCATAATTTGCGCTTTGCGGCATTCTACACTATAACGCAAAATCTGTGCAACTTCACAACGTGTGCAAAAACATGTTTACTCGAACAAAAAAAACTCTCATTCAATTGATTTCCAAAAGTGTTTTCCAATAGAAAAAAACATTGATCCTTTCTCTGATGTAGTGACCTATTTGATAAAAATGGACACTGATTCAAATACAAAACACACTACAGCTGATAAGTAGATAACGCCCATTTTGATCATTGTAATTTGTATCTTTCGAAGTTTCCATGAATGATAACTGTTAGATATTATATGAGGATGGAGGCCTTTTCATGTACTCATGTACATGTGTCAAATATATATTTACAATTTACTATATTCTTGTTTGGTACTAGCAGCTACAAGCTACAGGCATTTTTTCGTCTTATCTTTGATTTACTACTTTGAATTTTAAAATCATTGAATTCTTTCATCGTCTCTTATGGCGTTGCGCTCTTTCTAAGAGTCTAATAAACATTTAACATTTACAATATAGTAAAGATGTCTAGTTTCAATAGATTACTGCCAAATATACGTTTTACATATTTTACTCATTCATCCTCACAATTTTACTCTCGCGATAAGTTTGCTGCCATCTTGGTATTTTCTATTTATGGATGGTCAGTCCACGCGGAATGTTTCACCAACTTGGTTTAATTTGAAAATTATTACAAGCCACAATACATCCACGTCTCTCACTAGATCAAAGCAAAATACTACGATCATTTTCAAAAAAAAAAAAAAAAAAAAAACATCTTTGTTTTTATGCACAATTTTCTCTTCTTTCTAGATAAGAATCAATGGGTCATTCATTTTTAATTTCAATATTTTCAATTTTTCTCTCTTTCCCAATTAAAAAATTCAAAAAAGAGTGAAAACAACATCGGAAAGAAATTTTTCACTCATTTTACTCATTGTTTCTGTTTTTACGATTTTCGAAACTCGAAAATCGCTTGTTCGACAATAGTTTTCAATTTTCCCATACATATTTTTTCAATATTATTGATTAATACATTAATACTGATCCTATTTCTGTTTTGTAAATTATAATAATACCGAAACTTTATATTATATGTTTGCTTCATTTTCCGCGCATACATATTCTTTCAATACCAGAATTTGACAATCGTAGTTCAATGTGAAAGTGTATTTATTGTTAGATTTGAGCACTTTGGCACTAACTCTTTGCACGCAAATTCACTTTCAATCCTATTGTTCATGTTCATAGTATTTTTGATTAAAAATGTTGAAATACTGGTTCAATGCATTGTTAATGCATTGCCAATAGGCTCTCTTTGTTCGATAAAAGGAATGCAATTGTGCTCACAACTATGTATATTGAATCAGCATGGCCTGTAATTGTCAGAAGTTTGTATATTTAGGATTTTAGGCGGTCTTTTTGGACACTGAAGTTTTTTATTGATGTATACTTCGATTTGCCGACAGTATCTCTACACGAACCTTTATTTAAGGCTACCACGTATACATCTATATTTTGCGATTTTATTGAATGCCTTCGGGTTGAGCCTATAAGGAGTTGCTCAGATCTTTTGGCACACCCTATATAGGCTTTTTTCATCAGCGATCCCATTCAATTATATGCTCCGTGAGAATTATAAGCACATGTTTTAACTGACTTTGCGAAAGGGGTTATTGAATATTTCAATCCAAAGCGTGTTATTCGGAAATGCCCACTACCACATATTTATTCATAAAGTAATATTTTCAGGATTAAGCCTGGCTTCTGCTTTCTTCTAAAATGCGCTTCGAGTACGCCCTCTTATTGGGGTGTACGGTGCTGACGGCGGGAAGTTCAAAAAAGTCATTTTTGGAGGGACAGCCGGGAGGATGGGAGGAGATCGACTGCGATGAAGTCAAAGTGGGTTTATAATATTTATTTAATATAATTCAATCAATAATATGTTTCAGCAAAAAAAAAACGTTCTAGTCAGCGCAATCGAGACAACACGCGTTTTTTTACTGTACAATAAATACCGAAACTCTCAACTTTGTAAATTTTGAAATTTTTTGTACAGGCTAGAATAAATGATGCATGCAGGAGTGTGGAACTGTATGTAGCAATTAAGTGATAAAGGTGCACGCTCTTGAAGCGTAAAACAAATTTTTATTTTTTTTTAATGATAATTACAGGGAATCGTTTGGAACGCAATTCCTTCACTAAATGTTGACAACAAAGGTAATTGGATCGTACCTTTTAAGGTAAGAGTTTGGCATTTTATTCTTGTTTCGCTCGCTCTTTTTATCTGGCTTTCTCGTTTTTGTTGTCAATGATCGTGTGGTGTATAGTATCATTCTACCAATTATAACATTTACTTCGGACCCCTTTCTATACCCGGTGTAAACATCTCTGTGTACATATAATCTGTCCACGAAATACGGATCTTTGTCCATCCTGTTGTTCTTTGTTTTCCAAACCAAACCTTATCTGTTTTTCCCATGCACCAGAAGCCACAATCTGAATGTATTGAAAATTAATTGGGAATACAATATAATTTAAAGCGGTATTGGAAATCTATGGTGAATAACTGCACTATGCAACTATTGTATGCAAACCAGTATGATCTGAAAAAGTTTTTATTAGTTTTAAAAATTTTACCGGTGCTTGCAATAACAAAAGTTGTAGAAATAATAAATAAATCTTTCGCACTACAAGAGTGTACACCTTTATTCAAGGGGTTTCAATCAGTGTTTGATTATGACATGTTCCGCAGAGGTCCTGAGCAGTAGGCAGTAGGCGACGAGTTCCAGATGACACAGTTCTCAACGCCTTCGGGCTAGGGCCATGAGCGATTGCCCATGATTCCCTCGCCGATTGTATAACTAGGTTGATTAGCAAAATGAATCAATTGGGTAATTTCAGATCCTTTCTGCGTCCCGGCAGGTGGTCGCTGGATTACTCTATAAGATAAACGTGCTCACAGCGGAAACCAAATGCAGGTCGGTCGACTACAACAAAGTACTATATACGAAGTTTGCAAATACCGTCCTAGAGCAATTTGCACGCTGTGGTACTATATGTCTAAAATAGTATGTTGAATACCAACATGTTCAAGTATTATTACACAATTGTAATACATCTCATTGCCAGAGCAAATCCGTCCGCATATCGTCACTAGATTTTTTCATATTATATATCCTTACTGAAAAAGTCCGAATTCTTTATTTGGCATGTTTTTCAAGGAAAAAGTTGCTAGTTCACCAAAACGGCTAATCACAGTAATAAGCGATTTTCAACTCGAAACTTTTCAAGCAGCCATTCTTTCTGAGAATTGCATATAAATATTTTCAGTCGTGCCGATACTGAATTTGAGGGTATAAATACCAAAAACTGCCCGATTAAAACCGACGGACGGTTAGAGGTGGGTACTTGCAAAAAAATCATATCAATTTTATCACTGTTCCTTGACTAGCTTTCGATTATGGGGTTTCCAAGTATACCAAAAAATCGGTGTTGTTCTGTCAATACTACCGTATTTCTTCACGTATATAATATGAAAAATTTAAAAAAAAAATTCACCATACTTGGAAACCCCCACTAGTAAATTGCAAATAACGCGTTTTTCATAGGAAGTGGACAAATTGTTCAATTTCAGAAATGGGAAATCACATATCTCGAGCAAGAATGGATGGGAATTCACAACTATTCTTCTATAAAAATCGAAAACTTAACTTGGTCCGATGTTGGCAAATACAAGAAACGATAGTCAATACTGATCGGCGGCATTGATTGTTTGTTATTGATTGTTTGTTATTGATTGTTTGTTATTGATTGATCTCTGAGTTCCAGTGCAAACTGGGCGCCATTCTGTTGCGGAACAGCACGTAACGTCACAGTCACCCTACTTTGAAATCTAAAGCTAGGAAAAATATACCAATATGAATCTCAGAAAGCAATCAATTCCATGTATATAAAATAAATAAAATCCTTAAAAAATAATAACGGGCCAGAATTAAAGAACTAAGTGGACTTCGGATATATCGGGTATAAAACGTAAGATATTTTACTATATATTTTCATCCATATCCTCACTTTTGAAAAAGCCCAGGGAAAATGAGACTTTGAATTTGTGGCTTATTGGATTCCGTGGACACTAACTGGACACCTTTGGACCCCCATGAGCACCATTGGACACCTAGGAACTAGGTGTAATGGTGTCCAAGGGTGTCCGAGGGTGTCCATGTGTGTCCATGTTTGTCCATGGGTGCCCAGTTAGTGTCCACGGGTGTCCGGGTGTATTATCCAAGAAGCCGAATTTTTAGTTAACAGAGTCGTTACCTCTTCTATAGTAGTACACATAATGTACATATATAATTAGAGTTTAAATTTGAAACGGTAGCGTGTAGAGCGTAAGCTTATTTCATAAAATACATTCATTTATAGTGAATGAAGCATCTGAAACTGTTATTTCTTTAAAAAAATTATTGGCCTTCATATACAAACTCAATATTTCACGCGATCTGCCCTGTATTTTAAATCAACTTGTTCTTGTTATCCCATGTGTTACGTGTAATAAAATAATCTGTATAAATATGAGAGAGTGCAATTTTAGTTTTAATAAACGATTTCTTGCAAATGTGCTTTGAAAGAACTTTACTCTCGGCACAATACAATGCAAGGCTTTAAAAATACCGTATAGAAAAAGAAAGGCAGTAAGAAAAAAACAGACAAGTATAAGCGAAGTGAACACAAAACAATTTATCGAAACATAATTGCTAATGGAATGTGATTTTGTAATACTCACAATTTTTTGAATAACCCTATTTTTTTCTACTTCAAGTACTCAAATAATTCACAAAGACAGAATTTCGTCCAATGTATGGATAACTTTGAAATCTTGCTTCGCCGCATCACTCAACGCTGCATTTCCGGGCCGATCAACGAGAATCGCATGACATCCTGCTGCTTTGGCAGCGCGAGCTTCTGAAAGTTAAACTCGATGGAAAAGTACTTTAAAGCGAAATACCGGCCGGTTTTTGAAACGCATCGTGGACAACTGTATTCCTACGTATTTATGATAATTAACTCTAGTTTAGCTCGATTTTTTATTAGAATTTACGTTCAGTTGCATAAGCCACATAAGAATGCTGGCATACTCGGTGTTTCAAAAACCGGCCGGTATTTGGCTTAAAAAACTACAACTGCGCTACAATCGACAGAGCACCTTCAATATTTTCACGACATTGTTTACGTAAACACTCTCGTGTTTTCTGCGGACGGATACAAAGTGTACGCGCGAGAGTCTCGCAAGAATTTGGCGAAGACTTCGCGGCCCAAAACCTAAGAGCAGACCGGACCGTGTATTTCAGGCACGGGACCCGCGCGGAGTTCAGATCTCTTTCGAAGATGGGCCTTAACCTTAACGTCTAAACTACAGTACCTGCTTCAACATCAGTAAGGAAAAGCACATCGGCCGGGCTCTTTCCCAATTTATGCGAAATAGCGGAATAACTGTCCGCTTGCTGCTTCGGACCAACGTGAGTGTCGAAATAGTCAGTGAGAAGCTAAACTTTCTAAATTAGCTGGAAATTGTCAATTAGCAGATAATTTCCACGAGCACCACATGGAACTACACTTCTTATCTCTAATCTCTCTCTATCTCTCTCACTCTCTTTCTCCCTCTCTCTTTCTTTTCCCTCTCTCTCTCTCGCTCTCTCTTTTCTCTCTCTCTTTCTCTCTCTCTCTCTCTCTCTCTCTTTCTCACTTTTCTCTCTCTCTTTCTCACTTTTTCTCTCTCTTTCTCTCTATATATCTCTAAAGGCGATAATAATATTCTCAGAAATGATCTACTGACCGGGGTAATATCACCGGCCACCGAATTTCGGAAAAGCAACTTTTGTGCATGAACCGATCCAGACGAATAAATATAAATGTGCAGCTCCTTGGACAATTTTTCAAGAACCGGGACGACGTCAGGGTACAAACTACAAAAAATTTTTAGCAAATGAAAAATTGTGTTTGTAAATTAGTTATTGAAAGTAAAAAAAGAACTCTTACTGTCCCTCCACTGCTCCGCTGGTGTAGGCGTGCTCCCAAATGAGGCCTTGTAGTGCTTTTAGGGAAGTGATCTAGATTTAAAATTTAAAATTTCTTTATCGCTTAAAGAGGGTGTTCTTCAAGGAAGTACAAGGTTTGCTTATGACATGTTCCGCAGAGGTACTGAGCATAGACGACGAGTTCCAGATCCAGATGACAAATTGCTCGACGTATTCGAGCTAGGGCCAGGAGGGATCGCCCATTTTCGGGTCAGATTTTTATTAATATTATTAGTTTACTTTTTTATGGTAATCATTTTTTGTTCATTAAATACAATCTATCACCTTTTTATCCTTCTGAATCCAAAGGTGCACATTATGAACGACGTCTTGAATGCATTCCTCCTTGCCATGGGACCTAAACGAACTTTAAAGCGAACGTCCACCCAGATTGCTGGATACTGTATCAGTCGCTCTCAAAAATCGATTTAAAACAAAAGACCGCGCCAGCACAGGTCTGCAACAATCCCTTAAAAAACAAGCTTCGGATACTGCGACACGTGAATATGACTATAAGTAACTATAACTAACTAAGCTACTTGTTAACTTATACCAACGTTAATATAATTAAGGTGTTACTATAATTACCTCTGCATGTCATGTCCTAACTTACGAAAGGGGCAGTTAGCGCTAACACCAATCATATTAGCACTATGGCAAATTGTGGTGCTCGTTTATTTTATCCGATTGACAAAAGGCAAGGGAAAGGTAAATCAAAAGATCAAAAGGATGAATCGGATAAATATGCAAATATATTTCGTAATAAATTACCTACCTAATTACTTTGAACTCTTTATCGTGTAGACATTCCTCCATTGAGTCCTATATAAATTATTTTTTATTAAATATTATCATAATACTAGACTAGGCATGCATACGTCTACTCCTAGAGATGCACACAACTGGCTACTTATATAATAACGGTACTAGCTAGCTAGAAATGTTTATCGTAATTTAAAATACCTTCGTTATTCGCAAATATTGTCATAACACATTTTACATATATCTACTCCTAGAGATGCACATAACTGACTACTTAGTAAAATGTAATACTAAATATTATAATTGATTACCTTGATCATATCGACGATAATCTGATGCACTTCGGGTTTTTCATAGTTATCCTTCAAAAAGGACTCGACATTGTTGTAAGCATATGGGAAGAGTTCATCCTAAAGTGGTTTATATGGCTTATGGAGGTACCGTACACTACGCTTCTCGACAAACTACAAACTACAAAGTACAGTGCCAAGCTTACTTTATTCCCGCGCAGAAAATAAGGCAAGCCACATCGGGACGGCGTACAAGGAGGTGATGCGCCAGGGGTCAGAATCATTTATTTCAATGAGCGTACCTAGGAACGCTCGTGGCGTACCGCCCGCGCATCAACCTCTTTTATTGCGCGGTGACGCGGGCCTTGGTCGCTGTAAAATTGTTAACTGACCTTTACAAAAGAAATCGACGTAATAGTGCCTTCAATATCTAAGAGAAGAGCTTTAAAATGGACCATTTTTGTGCTGAAATGAATAGAAAATCAATTTTCATAAACAGCGTTAAAGCGAATTACCGGGCGGTTTTTGAAACGCATCGTGGCAACTGAGTGCTTACGTATTTACACCAGTTTGCTCGAATTTAGCTCGAATTTTTATTCTTATTTATTTGCATAGGCTGCATAAGAATGATGATGTATTCGGTGTTTCAAAAACCGGCCGGCATTTCGCTTTAAAACAAAGTTGCGATGTTGCACTACTCAGAAAGGATGTACATACAATTTTGATGGTTTAGTATCAATAATTGTTTATAAAAGTTTATCAATTATTTTCTTGCGCGATGCCTTTTTATCTTCGTAATAAATTTTATTCTACGTAATGTAGTAAAACAGTCCACTTTCAGTAGATTGTGAATAAAGACAAAGAAAGGAAACAATGGCAGAAAAACAGCAGCTGAATCAATATGTCAATATAAAGTTGTTATTGGCAGATGGTCTTTATAAATTTAGTGATCATATTTTCACAAGCGAATTGTGTAAACAAATATATTTTCGGGTGGTATTATGTTTGTTTCAATGATATTAAAAGCACTTTCCACACGAACACAATAAAAATGTTTGTCTGCGGTGTTTCATAATAAACCGCCCCTCTACGCTACGACATAGTTTTCAAAATATTTTTTCCTCGACCTCAACCGGTTTTTTTACGGTTTTGGTATGGTGAAAATTTTTAAGGTTTTGGAACTACACGACAATATTTTTTTTAATTTTTCGTATTATGTATGCAAGTTTCGTGCAGAAATATGGTAGTATTGACAGAATCACACCGACTTTTTGGCATACTTGGAAACCCCATACAGCATACACTGCCACAGAATCGATAAGTGCGCAACAGAATACATGCGCATTGATAAAAGACTGATAACAATTTAACCACATATAAACAACAAGAGCAAAATAGAGTAAGGTATAAGAACAGAGGCGGTTCATTTAAAAGTATGTATGCCGGGTGGATGAAAAATAAGTTCAATGTGTATAGTTTTTTACAGGAACCATAACATTCATTCATAACAACTATTCGCATTCGAAGAAAGATTCGCTTTGTAAAAGTTTGCTGAAAAATTCAACACAAATATCAATTAGAAGTTGGATGATATTATAACTATATAAAAAATAGCTTTCTCTCAAACAAAAAAAATCCAGACATAAATGTACTTTAGCTTATTTTTGAATTGTAGTTGCAATGAAGAGGATTTTTTTATACGTACAACTATAATTATGGAAAATGTGAAAAATTGTATATTCTAGTATAATCTTGATGTGCTTGCTGCGACTTATTATTATTTGTTTGTTGTCCTACTTTTATTGCGAACGGAACGTGTTTGCACACTATTCGTCATGACTACGGTAGACTTCGAATTTATAGAGGACATGGCATGGCTCCCGAAGGACGAACATAGCAACTCCTTACCATTCATTCATAGATAAAATTGTCCTTCAGTTTGGCGTGTCTCCTTGTGATAAATTCCGAGCTTACAATCAGCTGGCAATCTACATAATTCCTGTGTGTTTAAAGTGAAATTCCACCCGGTTTGGGGTTTTTTCACCAAAAATAGTTTGAAAAAAGTTATAAACGAAAATAAACATAAAAACACAAACAAATAAGTGCATCTTGCACAAAAATGTTCTCAAACAACCATATTTTGCGATTTTGTATGGGAAAATTCGCTTCAGGCGACTTGCCGATTTTAATACTAGCACGGCCCTGGAAAAATCGAGGGATGGCCTTTTCAAATTATAACGCACTCCGCAGCATCCAAATGACGAAATGTTGACAAAATAGAATTTGGCTAGTGAAATTCCAAAAACACACGGTTTGAAAACGGTGGTCAACGCACGGTTGTTTACTCCTCCTCTTTTTGTATTTTTTGCTGAGATCGACCGCTAATTCGCTTTAAACTCTTTACTTCTAAAATTATTAGTGTACCAGACGGCTATCGCCGCCTGAGGCGGCTACTCAGGTGATCCTACTAAAATGGTCATACTGCATACTTACATGAAACTTATGAAACTTATCTTCCAAGTTTATGTAATAAAATTCCATTGCGTTTATTTTGAAGAGTTTCGAAATGTATTACTTATACGAAACGCCTGAAACGTAGAATTCCGTTCCATTCACACAAACAAAAAAGTAAGCTCTTCTCCTTTATAGTATAAGTTGATTAAAGGGTCAGGCCCATTTCAAAAGACCCCTATTTTTGATGATTCCATCTGATTCTCCATGTCAAATATAGTAGGATGCAATAATTTTCTAATTTTCAAGCGCAAAAATCACTCATTATTCAGCAATTTAACGTGAGCAGTCATACACAGCTATCCATCGCAGTTGGCACGCCCATTCGCGCTGATTCGCCGATATCGCAATTGCCACGCCCAATAGAGCATATTGCCCAATTAGCGCGAAGGGGCGTGACAAATGCGGTAAATAGTTGGGTATGACTGGCAGGGGTAAATTGCTGAATACTGCGTGGATTTTGCGCTTGAAAATTAGAAAAATATTGCATCGTACTATATTTGACATGGAGAATCAGATGGAATCATCAAAAATAGGGGTCATTTGAAATGGGCCTGACCCTTTATCGATATTACTATTTTTGTTCCAATGATTGGTATGGGTTTTGGCAATAAAATGTTCAAGATATATACATTGTAAATAAACAAATACTTTGCAAATAAATAAAAGTGCAAGGCGTCGTATATCTCTACAATTATCCGTAAACAAAATATTTTTATTTACATGTTCTATTAATATGCAAACTATGTATAGGTAATGTTATGAGTTAATTTTCAATAGATGTTATTGATAAGAAAGCATTATTGTTAAAGCGGAATACCGGGCGGTTTTTGAAACGCATCGTGGGCATATGAATTTCTGCATATTTATGCTAATTTGCTCGAATTAAGCTCGATGTTTTTATTCTAATTTATGCTCATTTGCATTAGCTGCATAAGAATATGTTTCAAAAACCGGCCGGTATTTCGCTTTAAGCAAGCAAAAGTTAACAGAAATATTCTGTTGTCGGAGACAAACGGTGGGCTACGTGTCTACAGCTATTTCTCTACTAATCCGTAGATATTTGCTTAATAGATGAATTATTAGAAGCCACTCCCTAATACACAGATCAAGTCATATAAACAGAGTTTGGATTATTCCACATTCCACTCGTTTCTGTTGTGCCACAGTTCAACATCGACACATTTGGTTGGGTGGGCTGCACTGGCTGTGGAGGGAGGTCAGCGCTTGGATCTAAAAGACTTATATTTTTTAAAGCGTTATGACATGTGTTATGTGAAGCTTATTGTGTTCTCATGCATTATATGCAAATTTCTGTGCTAGCCTCTGTAGCCTGACGATGAGGCCTGATGCAACCCAAGAGACAAAGATAGTGGGGTAATAAATTGAGTATACTAACAAATTACAAGCATACCCATATTTTTCATTGGTTGATTTTGCGGTCCACTGTATGGATCGACAGATGTCGTATACGCAGAGGAACCACTTTTGATGAAAGCATATGTCAGGCAACATACCTAAATATGGTTTGATCTTTTCATGTTTTATACTTCGCGAACAGATTGGCCAACGTGCGGCATAATGTTGGTCATGCCCTCTTGCTCTGCACCTTTTTGTGTTTATTTATATAACGTGAAACGTGGTGTATTTTATCTTGAGAAAATGATTAGTAGAATAGGTTAAATATCTAGATTAAATCCACTTACCAAACAAGAGATTATTGCCACAGAAAGAAGAACGCCAACGATGATAAGCGGCCATACATATTCTAAATGATAAGATTTAAAGTGATATAACGGCCGTTTTTTAAGGGTTGGAGGGACAACTGCATTCTCATACGATGAATGCAAATGCACATATAATTAGACTAAAAATCGCGCGGTATCTCGCTGTTATCTGCATATTCTCCAGGGGAATATAGCGTCAAGCATACGTTTCGGAAAACCGAACGTCGTGGGACTAACTTTCTCAAAGTGTATAATCAAAAAGATAGATTCTTACTTTTCGCTGTATCCTTGATCTTGTCTCCGATTGATTCAACAGTGGTGTCTAAAATCATTAGCGTGTAACTATATATTTCTGTTTAGATATAGTGATAAAACGTCGTGGTTAAGGCTTGCTATACATTAGCCACGGAATATAAAGAAAGACTCTTAACTCTTGTGGAATCACAATCTATCTACTGTTGGTGGAAATTATTTCCCAGTGTCTACATCATCTACTTTGATTTTCTCGTTTTCATCGTCTCTCACGGCGTTGCGCTCATTTAATGAGTATGATAAATAACAATATAAATATAAGATAAACTTGATTACCATCCGGGTTTGGCGACGTTGACGGTCCATCGTACACTGTCGTAGTGGTAGAAGGCCCATCATATTGAGTTGTCGTGGTAGACGGTCCATCATACGGTGTAGTAGTTGTAGATGGTCCATCATAAGCCGTGGTGGTGGTGGACGGCCCATCATAAGCCGTGGTGGTGGTAGAAGGCCCAGTGTACGACGTGGTGGTGGTAGTGGTTGATGGTCCTGTATAGGCAGTCGTAGTGGTAGATGGTCCTGTGTATGGCGTCGTAGTTGTTGTTGTAGTAGACGGCCCACTATAGACCGTCGTTGTAGTAGAGGAGCCTTGATACAGCGTGGTTGTAGTCGATGGTCCATTGTATGGTGTCGTAGTGGTGGACGATCCGTCGTATGTTGTCGTTGTTGTACTGTAGTCAGGAGATGACCCTGCAATTGAAAAATTAAGGTTGCTATCTATGATACACGTTTCTATTTTATGTTTAGGAGCACCAATGTTTTTTTTTTAGATCGTTTTCGAGAAGAGTAGAATCTTACGAACAGCCTTTTCAATTTGATAATCAAATCATAACGTACCGGCAGTGGTGGTAGTCGTTGTCGTGCTTCTAAAAGAACAAACAATTAGAATAAAAACACGAATAACACCTATGTATGTGTTGTTCGTCTCTAGAAAAAGGCCTCCTTCAAGGACCTGCCGCATCAGAAACGCTCTACAGAACCTTTCATTCTTTCATGTGCTACGTATCGTGAAAAGTTAGAGTAATGATAATAATGTTATTGCGATATACAAAACATGTTTGTCATTACTTGCGTCGATAAAGCCTCAACCAATTTTTGTTTTTCTTGTCCTATTATATATCAAAGTTTCCTCCATAAAGAACTTGGAATAGGTAATAACTCCAACCATCTTCACGTTTCAGGTAATGAAACTTACGCACCATACCATTCAGAATCTGAAGATACTATAATTCTAAGACATTTGAACTATTCCAAACTTTTAAAAATTCAAAATTCAACCCAATCGAACTCACTACCTCATATATATGCAATACCGAAACTCCATAAGCCATCAGTTAAAATGAGATACATTACAGCGGCCAAAAATAGCTCACTTAAAGACACTGCTATTCTACTCCAAAAAATACTCAAACATTTACGCAAGCACCTTTCTAACTACTGTAAAGCTTCTAGCAACCATAATATACATAAATCTTATTTCATTTCTGTAGATAACTCTATTCGTATTTCAGAAAATCCACGTATACACAAATTCAACAAAATAGGAGTTATGGATTTTAGTAGTTTATTCACCAACCTCCCGCATAACTGCATTATTAAGTACATATTTCAACTAGTAGACTTATGCTTCAAAAACTCTGGTAAATCTTTTATTAACGTTGGATATAAAAACAGTTTTTATACAGATAGTTGCTCTAAAAATTGTTACTCGGCTTTGGAAGTTAAACATTTGGTTAAGTATATAATCAATAATAGCTATCTTGTATTTAATAATACCATCTTCCATCAAACTAAAGGGGTACCTCAAGGAGGTAATGCATCACCACTCCTCGCAGACTTAACTCTTTCTATGATCGAATTTAACTTTCTTAAAAACGTAGTCAATTCACCCATACATTATAATACTCTCATTTTCCGTTATATGGATGATATTGCTATATTTTTCAACGACTTTAAACACTTTGAATCTCTTATACAAATGTATCCAGACTCCCTAACATTAGAACCAGCCAATATTGATTATAACGATGCTTCTTTTCTCGACCTACAAATTACCCGTACCACAGACTCATGGGCAGTGAACATGTATAACAAAACGGACGATTATTCATTTAATGTTATTAGATTCCCTATGTTCGACTCTTGCATAAATAACAACATTAAGCTAAATTGTATATTAGGTGAAATTATTCGCATTAACCGTTGCACTTCATCTATTGTATTCTTTAAAGACAAGGTAAAACAACTTATACATAAACTTTCCTCCAATCAATACCCTATATCACTAATTTCCATTACTTTCAAAAAAGCCATATATCGCTATCCCTTTATAAGTCTCAAATACAACAGTAATAACAAAGCTATACTTTCCTGGTTCAACTCCATCACTTAGGTACATACTGTTTATTTTTCCACGTCTCTGCACTTCCTTTATAACATATTGGCTACTGGCCAACTTGTAGCTACACAAACTACAAAATACAAATATCCTCCTCTATATACTCTAACACTTAGCGTCGATCATACACCAGACATACACACGTAATATAATGCATATTAGTACTTCCTCACTATTCACAACCCTATATGGTCTATTTTGCGGTGCCTACAACATTCAATTCCACATTTACTACTGTTCCTACGCAAGCTAAAGGTTAGTTCCCTTATATTCTTCCTTTTACTTTAAGTCTTATGTCTTATTATTTTATTTTATTTTCCCCCCTTTTTTACCTTTCAGGCATATCACGAAGCTACAATCAAGGTTAGTTTCTTCCTTACTTTTTCGATTATTATTTACAATATAATATTTATTATTATTATTATTATTATATCCTCTAAAAACAACGATACACTTTTCCTTCGTATACTCTATATTCCTTTTCTTCCACATGTATGCATAAAATACATGATTGCTCACGTTTTCGTTTTTGTTTCTCTATTCACTACTTTATTAAGCCTGTGGTCATCGTACTGATGAGACCCAACCCGGGCAAAATCCTCGTATACGATATTGGGTCGAAACGGGGTGTCATGATAACTCATGACTCACTCTTCTCTCTAACTGCTATAGTTCATAACTTCATTTTACATCCTAAATTCATACACTTACTTTTCCTTTATGGTATTTTAATTTTTTCTTTTACTTTATTAGAGTAATGATAATACTTGTTTAATGGTTAAAGGATCGCAGTCACTTCAATTTCGCCTTTTTACTTCAATTTTCAATAAATATAAAAATATACCTAGAAAAATACCTATCCAATACCGATTTACGGAGCATTTATCACAGGGAAAGAAATCCCTTCGGTTGAGTTTTGATTTTAAACAAAATGGGGTGTTTTCTAAATTGCAGTGGGACTTGGCCGGTAGCCAATGATGACAAAACAAAGAAAAACCGAGGAAGAGGGAAAGTGTCTGCTCTACTGTCTCAGTTGGCGTTGTCATACTGTACGTAATTAGAACGCAACCGAGGGGATTTCTTTCCCTGGGTTAAATTTTCAGTAAATTGACACAGTAAATGTATTTTTCTATGTACCTTTTTATGTTTATGGATAATTGAAGTAAAAATACGAATTTGAAGTGACTGCGATCCTTTAAAGCAAAATAACGGCCGGTTTTTGAAACGCATCGTGGACAGCTGAATTCCTACGCATTTATGCTAATTTGCTCGAATCTTTATTCAATTTATGTTCATTTGCATATGCTGCAAAAGAACGCTGGTGTACTCGGTGCGTTTCAGAAACCGGCCGGTAACCGGCCGGTAACCGGCCGGTCTAACCGGAGGGAACGTTAAGTCTCCGTGCTTCACAACTCGAGAGAAATAGAATTTCTGAGCTGAAAGAATCCTTACTTTGGCGCGAAAAGGAAGCAAATAGGTGCTCCGCCGTTTTGGAGCGTGTAACCATTGGTTCCATCTGTTGCCATCTCCGTGTTCACGTATTGATCTAAAGAAAATTGAGGGATCTTTATGTCTCTATGAAAAACGTTAATTATTAGTTGCAAGTCTAATGTTCAATAAAATATCAGTGTGAGTGAGCTGAAAATGGCACCATCATAATCACGCTATAATTGAATTTTCTGAACAGATCCTGGTTTAATTGCACACACAAAACCGAACCTTCAATGTCGCTATTTTGAAAACCAAACAACGGAGTCGTAGCCTCGCAATTCATATAAGTCTTCACGCAGTAGAGAGAGGTGCCAGAGTCCGAATAGTCGGGATATAGAGACACTTGTTCAGCCGGTACGGTAACGGTAAATTCTGAAATAAGAATAATAAAATATCGACACTTGGGTTAACTATGTATAAGCCATTTTCAGTCACCGCGCAGTGGCAAGCGCCTTGCTCACGCCACCGGTCGTAGGTTCGATTCCGGCCCGGAACCCCTCACCCTACCAAAGGTGTACAATCTGGTTAAAGCGAAATGCTAGCCCCTTTGGAAAATGTGCATATGATAAGCAATCCTATGTATCCTATGTTAATTTTGTACGATTGTCCACGGCAATCGTACAAAATTAGCATAGGATACATAGGATTTGCTTATCATTTGCAAATTTTCCAAAGGGGCTAGCATTTCGCTTTAAACCGGGCGGAGAAAAATCGGTTTCTAGTGAAAATGCGACTCCGGGAAGCTTATACTTGATGTGGCACTGTTTCACAAAAAAATAAAAATATTGGGAAACTTGCATTTGATACGAATATCCTATGTTCCCCTATGTATCCTAGTTCATTTGGTGTCGGAAGCTTCGGACGGGCACCAACAATTTGCGTAGGATACATAGGAAATTTGTATCATATGCAAATTTCCCAAAGTATTCCTCAACGTACCTTCTGTGTCATTCATGTAGTAGAGTATCTTCAGTTCTAACAGACACCCGCTTTCGCATGATTTATCATCTGACGAAGCGAAATCTCCAGAAATGGTGTAAATTTTCTCAAGTCCATCACCATATGGTGGTGGTACGGTTGTGCCATCGGGCATGGCGATATGAGAACGACCAGCTTAAATATTATTATTATAGAACAAGTCTGAAATATTGATTTTTCCCAGAAGATGTAATTTACATTTTGGCTTCACCATTTACTGCCATGTTGCCATGTAAGTAAAAAGCACGGCATGTTCAACACGATCTTAAACTTCAAAGAAACATAAAAAAATTGAGATAAATGTGCATACCCTCTCCTTCTGGTCCCTTGGCCCATTGACTCACGACGACGGTTGAATCGGCTGAAAAACTGCAAATATATCACAAAACAAAAATAACATCGAAAGGGTTCTATCCCCTATTTGCCTTCTTTTAGTTTCATTGCAAAAGTCCCTGATTATTTCTGGCTTCCTGCGTTTTCCAATCAATATTTTAGCTATCTTTGAATGTGTTTTTGAGGTAAAAATATATAAAATATACTTACGCTCCTCACAATTCTGGCATAAACTTGTTTGGGCAAATAAGAAAATAAACAGAGGTAGCGCAATGGACCGCATACCTGTAAAATGAGTTTTAAGACAAAATGACTTATTTTCCTTGCTTATTTACTTTATTGAGATTGAGGGGTGAGATGTTGCTTCAGATGGCGCTGAGAAGCTTTAGACGATGGGCTGCCAAAAACAAATAAGAAGTGCGCTCATTGATTCATTGATGCCGGCCATCTATTATGGTGCGCGGCCGCGCTTCATGATTACGCGTTTTATTCGCACAGCTGTGGCGCACTGTTCGCACACCAGCAGCACACGACGGTGATGGGTGCGAAGCACGCTGTCAGTCTAATGACAAGCTTCCTCGGAGGTGGGACGTGTTTTCAATTGAATTACAGGTATTCTAAAACAGCATTCCAGTAGGAAATAAATTCTGCTCCCGTGTAAAAAAAAATACTGATCGAACTACAGTATGTACTGACTTTGGCCGCCAAAAAATATATCTTATTGAATGGTTATGTACACCAAGGCACGCACATCTTGTACAAAACAAACTTGAAATCAAATAACGCATGGAGATGTTTTATCAGTGTTGCCCATCAATATGTTTGCTTTTTGAAATCATTTAAAATGGCAATCGTCAGTGGAGTTGCTGGGCAGGTAGCCATGGATTTCTAATTCTTTCTCCGGAAAGAAATCCTGGTCGGAACGACGCATCATGAATTTAAAATTATCAAGAAACCAGAGAATATAAGAGGGAACGAATCCGAACTCATTATTGAACATTGTTAAAGCGAAATACCGGCCGGTTTTTGAAACACATCGAGTACACCAGCGTTCTTATTCAGTTCATGCAAATGAACATAAATTGGAATAAAAATCGAGCTGAATTCGAGTAAATTAGCGTAAATACATAAGAATTCAGTTCTCCACGAAGCGTTTCAAAAACCGGCGGGCATTTTGCTTTAATGATATATAAGTTTGATTATTAATAAGTGTACGTTTTCATAGTTCGTCCGATCGTATTGTTATAGTGTTTCATGCTCCATACTTTCGGTAGAATAATCCGTGCAGCACGACTGTTTTGTAGTTTATGTTTATGAACATTACAATCCTATCCACCCTTCCGGTTCATCTTTCCTGCGTTGCGTACTCAATAATATGTTGAAAATCAAAGCGTTTATTAAAGTGTATTGCTCAAAACATTGTATTTAATAAAATTTTATGTTGGGCAGAATGTGGTAGCGACACATTCTCCGGTAGATAAGCGAGAAAAACCCTGCATACAAGCGCATCCACTTCGGCATGCGTGTTCACAGTTCTAAATAAAGTATTTCATAATTTGTTTAAAGCGGCATGGCACGTTGTCAGCGAAACGTACTTTGGTCAACCAAGTTCAATATTGTATAGCAAAATTGCTGCATGAAATTTCAGCAACTTTCTGCAAAAAAAGGGTGTCCGTTGGCCATATTACGCCTTTACCGCAGTGAAAACAATTAATGGAAGACTGTTTGCGTAGGTAAAGATAAAAAAAAAGATGCACCCCGTTATATAAAGCACACGCTTCGAAAACGAGGAAACCTTTCTAAAACGAGAAACTTTTTGTAACTCGTTGTTTATGCGCAAAAGTTATACCTGTGATGTGGTTATACCGCAGTGATTTTCACAATCTCGACACTTGTGCCACACCTCGTTTCCACTGCATTGGGTACCTTTAACGTTGGTACTTTAGTATAGTTATCGACAGTAAATATCTCATTAATAACAAACAACACTAGCTAGAGTGTAAGACCGTGTTTTCGTGTGAGCAAGCATAATCAAATAAATGTTAAAGGTTACCGTATGATAAATAAGGTTTACGCATCCACAACAAAATAACAGAAACCTACTCGCAAAGCATCTGTTATTCGGCACACACTGATAACTTGAATCCCTTTTATAACCCGGCTTGCATAGACATCCAGGCACACAAGTCGTCGTTGAGAAGTTTTGATGGCAAACCTCGAATTATATTCATTTATTTTTGAGTAATACAAGACAGCTTCGTCGCTTGGCTGTGTGCGTACGAATATTAGAACAGTCATGTTTTTATATATATTTTTACTAAACTCTGTGGATAAGACCAGGCTTATAAAGTTATAAAGTAAATAAGCAACGCTGTAAGTTAACAAATTCACGGGCAATCCATGACAGGTATCTTCGCATTGTGGAAGGCAATCAGTTAAAAGTTGGGAGTCCGCACAGGTTGTTGCTAAAAGACTAAACACGGTAAAAATAACCGCCTCACTGTTACTCTATTTTAAAATTGTGTTATGTTTGATTGCAAAGTGATGTAGCATATAGTTAAAAAAAAAATTATGCATAGCGGTCATTTTAGTTCAGCTAGTTACCTGTTGTACAACGACAACACGACGAGTTATATATTACTTTTTTTTCACAAATTCACAAAATCATTGTGTGGTGTTATTTAATAAATAATAAATACATTTTTATTTCCTAATTGTTTGTAAGATGCAGGATGTCTGTAAGCAGAGGTTAAATATCAAGAACTTGTACCTGAATTTGGATCCGGTGTAGATCCTCCAGGCACAGGGATGGTGGCTGAAATTTGGTGTTATTTTTTATATATTCAATGTCGTCCCCGGCGGTTACACACCACCTAAGACGTATCATTGGTAGCTATTCCTTGGAAATTTCAAAGAACCCGTGAACCCGTTAATGCTGTTAAGGATGTGTCGTCTTAACACTTACGCTGATACTTTTCAATACATCTCGCTTGTCCGCTGCGCATAATGCAGAGTTTGTCACTTGGACATGTGAGTTCTCCACATGAGCCAATAATTACTTGTAATGTAGTTAAACCGGGTGTTGCGGTAATCATGGACGTTGGTGCTGAAGAACCGACAGTTTAGGTACGATAAATCGATTGTAAATAAACCAGTTTTGTTTAAAGCGGTATTACATCACGATTGTGAAACGAGTATATGAGGGAGTAGTTTTTCAACGTATGTTTCACAAGCCGAATGTTATACCGCTTTAATTTACAAGAAATGTAGAAAAAGCGGTTTGTAAAGCATATACAACTGTAGTTCCAGTAGAAGTAAATTTCTGTTTTCTTATGTGTGGTTGCAGCACGGAATGGAACACTCATACATGATTATATAGCTCAGTTTCAAAACCACGTGCAATTCCACTTTAAAGGATCGCAGTCACTACAAAATCGTCGTTTTTCTTCGAGCTTCCTTGTATTTAGTAAAGAATAGAGACAAATACTTTACCAAAGCCGAATAATTTGAATTCTAACTCAGGGAGTGAACAAGTAGAAAAGTAGTTCTACTTAACCACCACAGGATCACGAAACGTGTTCATACAGCTGCTTCCCGATCGGGAGTATGCAAATTATTTCGGCAAATATCTGCATATTATCCTTTGTTAGCGCGATAGCGCTAACATAGTTTGGGTTTGATCCAAGAGCCCTTTTTTCCAGTTTATCTTTACATATACTGCAAGGGTCTGCAGGCATATCACTACACGTTTCATAATCCCGCGGTAGTTAAGTAGAACTACTTTTCTACTTGTTCACCCCCTGAGTTGGAATTCAAATTATTCGGTTTTGGTAAAGTATTTTTCTTTATTCTTTACTAAATTCAAGTAAACTCGAAGCAAAATGATGATTTTGGAGTGACTGCGTTCCTTTAAACAAAACGAGTATCGATTACCTCCACATTCCTCCGGTAGAACACATTTTCCATCGTTTCTTCTCACATATCCCTCCCAACATTCACAAGTGCCATTGAAATTGGTACAAGATTCGGAACAAGTCTCAATCAAAACAATTAATTTCAGGGATTACTAATCTAACAAGAGTTAAAGAGCTAGAAATTAGCGTTAAATATAACGAACACTAGATTCAGGTCAGGTTTACATAGGAAACGGAGGAACCCATTTGGCGACCGTTCCCGCTTTCTTTTCGTGGACGGAACCATTTAGTGACCACGTGACGCTCTTGTGGTTACCAAGTTTTCTCGGCAACGGTCGTCAACACTGTCAACAGGTCACCACATGGTCACCAAATGGTGTTTTTAGGTGAAAACCATTAGGTGACCGGTTAGAGACGGTTTTTCTGTGGTCTGGGAAATTACACCGTTTTCCTGTGTAACCAAAATGCTCACCTTTTGCTGCTCTTCACATGTATTTTCGCAAGGATCACCGCACTCGTTGAACTGCTCGTTTTCGCCGCATGCTTCAATAACATCCATATGTATTTAGAAGGGATAAATGTAGTTTGCACATATTATTACTTTCTGGCACAATCGCTTTCGATTCCTACACGGCAGTATGTGGCTGTGCCGTGTGGAACCAGCTGGTAGGTTTCTGTGCTTCATGCACAGAAATGTAAGTATGCAAGTTCATAGCCTGTGACAGCATGTACATGATTTGCCAAATTAGCTAGCATTACGGATAATTAAAGCAATTGAAACCAATAATCCTACTGTGATTGGTTGTGGGGCACTCTTCTTGAATGACACATGTTCCACTCTCGTTTCGGAAGAAATCCTGAGAGCATTGACAAGCAGGGGCACCACAGTTTGTGGCACAAATCTGGAATTAATCATGATAAGAAGTAAAACAAAGATCTAATAATAAAAAAATTATACAAGAGAAACAATATACTTTTTGTGAAGTATATGGTTTATACCCTTGTCCCTTGTTACCGTATTACTATATGACATCACTTCATGGGAAATTGAAAACTCCGATGGGTGCCCGATCCTTTCTGTCACTTAATCGGGTCGTGATCGGGCACTTTTCGGGGTTTTTCCAAATAATCGGGCACATATCGGGGTTTCCACTTTCCTGTGTAAATCATATCTTTAGGAGATCGTAAAGTGTATGTTACACAACTTAAATTACATGCATTTCTAATATAAAGGAAATTCAAAAATCTTTACGGAGCTATGATTCTGACATAGCAAATACACTATACTTACCGGAGTCGGTTTCGCGCACGATGGTTCGCACGGAGTACTGCACTCACGCCACTCTTCGTTCATTTTACACGATGCTACTTCAAAATAGCAATTATTAAAAATCGATATTTGTTAAAATTTTCCGGACAGAACAATATTTGAAATCGTATTTATTATTTACTCTTTATTAAAAAGTGCACATAAATACAAATATCGAAGCATTGCTTTGCAAAATTGTTTGTTTTCGACTACATATTAAGATTTTGCTTTTCGAATCAGTTTCGCAAAAGATTTAATCTTTAAACTAAATCTAAATCCACTTAACTATACCGTAGTAATTTCTTACCAACAGTAATATTCGGCGCACAAACGGCCTTCCCTTCCAAAATGGAGCATACGGTATTATTTGTACAAACTACCATATCACACCCTTGGAGTATGCTGATATTTGTTGTTTCTAAATAAAACGAATTTAAAAATCAGGGTGGTTTCTTTTTTTACCAATTATTTTTTGAGCCGTATGCGTTGGATACAAAAAAAATGGCATTGACTGCGTTGCACGCACAAAAAAAATTAATAAATAAATAATAAAGTTAAGTAAGTAATAATTATTAATAAAATTATTATTGCTCACCCTCGGTGACATTGCCTTCAAATTGACAATCGTGCCCTAAAACACAATTTCCAGTTGAATTACGGTAGAAACCCTCGTCACACTGGCACATTGGTGGGCCGCATTCGAAAACGCATTCCTGAAAGCAATAGGTGACTACGTAAACGTTGGTGTGCAAGCGGCGTGGCTCTGGCGTGGCTGCGGCGTGGCTGTGGCGTGGCTGTGGCGCGCAGAGGCGCTATTTTTCGCTGTTTACAGTTTTGTATTTATCATTTTAATGGTTTAATTGAATTGTTTTAAAGCTTGTGTCTAATGTTCCAGTCAGCTAGATTACAAAAGCAAGGAAACAGAAATACAAACCATTGTAATGGATCCACATGAGTTTTCACATTTAGAACTACACTCCACATATGTTTCATTCTCCGGACACGCTTCCAAAGAAACTATATTGGATATTATCACCACTGAAATGCGCAATTTTAAACAACACCGAAACAAAGGCTCACATGTAGACGCTCCCGCTTTTCCATGTTTTGCTGCAAATTGTGTTCCATTCTGTGCCGCAATTACCAGGAAAACGAATATATAACACCGGAAATTCAGTTCTACATCGTACATTTCATAAACCACATCTCATACCGCTTTAAAAATATAAACATACAATTCGGAACACATTGTGGCACTTCATCGCACTCTCCACACTCCTCATCAGCGTCACATTCAATTGCAGTGCAATTACGGGAAACGCCCATTAGGCATGTGGATTGCGAATTGCAAATTACGGTGGAACAATCCTGAGCCACAGGCTCTCCGGTACGAAGTCCGAGCGGTCCTTAAAGCGAAATACCGCCGGTTTTTGAAACTCATCGTCGACAACTGAATTCTTGCGTATTTATGCAAAGTCACTCTAATTTAGCTCCATATTTTTTTCTAATTTCTGCTCATTTGCATATGCTGCATAAGAATGCTGGTATACCCGGTGCGTTTCAAAAATAGGCCGGTATTTTGCTTTAACAGTTTCTAACATTTTAATTTTACAATGAAAACATGAGAACTCATCTAGGCTGCATTCATTCAACAATAAAAAAAGGTTAATGTTTCATAAAACGGATTTATGATTGCCGATAAATTTTTGTTCAGTGCTTGCTGTTCATTGAACTCATACAGTCATACAATTTACAAACACAAGATAAAGACCTATTCTTGACTGACCAATAAAGAAATGCTGTATTCATTTTTTTTTAATATAAATCTAGGTTTAAAATAAACTTGTTGGATGTTCGCCACAGTCGTGTCCCTGTACACAATTTCCAGTTGAATTCCGATAAAATCCCTCTAGGCATTGACATTTTGGATCTTCACAAAGGAACTGACACACCTAATGCAAGAAACATATTTATTTATAATAAACTATTTATCTATAATAATCTATTTACCTATAATAATCTATTTATCTATAATAATCTATAGAATAATCTAAAACAAAAATCCACCTGGCCGAACGCTGTATGTGTATTTCTGGCATAGAACACATGCGGAGTTCAGTTCGCTACGTATGTGTCTTACCGTATATTTTTGTCATGTTTAATTTTCATGAGTTTTTACTATATTTTCTTTGCTTAAAGGGTCAGGCCCATTTCAAATTACCCCTATTTTTGATGACTCCATCGGATTCTCCGTTTCAAATATAGTAAGCTGAATTTTTTTCCAATTTTCAATCGCAATATTCACGCAGTTTTCAGTAATTTACCATGGCCAGTCATACACAACAATCAATCGCAGTTGTCACGCCCATTCGCCAATATCGCAATTGCCACGCCCAATAGAGCATATTGCCCAGTTAGCGCGGAGGGGCGTGACAACTGCGATATATAGTTGGGTATGACTGGCCATGGTAAACTGCTGAATACTGCGTGAATTTTGCGACTGAAAATTGGAAAAAAATTCAGCCTACTATATTTGAAACGGAGAATCCGATGGAGTCATCAAAAATAGGGGTAATTTGAAATGAGCCTGACCCTTTAACACTTTTTTGTGTAAATATTTCAAGATATTGTTATACTTGCTCTGCTTTTCCTAACCGACCTCCATTGTTTCTCCGCACGTATTCTCGCAAGTACTACTGCACGTGACAAATGTCTCGTTGCTGGAACATGATGGAATAGTTGGCAGAATCGGTGAAGTTACCGTGGTCGACGTAGGTACTTCGGAAGAATTATTAGCCGTTAAGCTCTCTAAAGTTTATTAATGTTGACTACAAAGAAATGAAACCGAACGAGAAAACACCACACTAATCATAATATTGCTTGATTGCTAGGCGTGCGGATAAGAAAACTCAATTTCACCTCTGTACGTGTACGCAATCAAATTAGTTTATTCAACATATATCATATCAGGTTCAAAGAGTACACTTTCCAAAAATCACGCTATAGGCTTGTGTTATTGAATTATCAGCACCTACTTACCATTAGCTGGGTGAAATGAAAACGAAAAAGTACAAAAAATGTCTAAAAAAAATAGAAGTAATATTATAATTACCATTTAGTGAGGGCACTGATGTAGCTGAATCGGAGCTAGGAATGGGTGAAGTCGTTGTTAATAAAATGCTTCCAAGAACTGTTGTTGTACTATCTTCGCAGCGGCACACTGCAAAATTAAGATATATATGCATGTTGGGTGGCTAAATGTACTATAATAAGAACTAAGAACTACGCAATTTCTGTAACAAATGAGCAATTCTGCCTCTGGACGGCACACCAAAATTTCATCGCAATTAATTCATATGTGTCAAAAAAGGCTCGGTTGGTTATAAAAAATATGGGAGGGCCTCTCGTGCAAATGTATGCAGCTCAGTATCAAATTGTTCCGTTAGGCTTAGAAAGAACGAAAATCATCAACATATTTACATATTTACCTGCTTGAAGAAGAATGAAAAATGAGAGGAGCAACCTGGTCTAAAAATATGTTTAGATATACATAAAGTGGCGAACTGTCGACTTATCTTCACTTTACTTTTACAAGCATTTATTTCTCAGGTTTTGTCAAATCTCAAATCACAGCACGTCTCAATTGGTCCACGTGTTAGTCACTGAATCTCCCTTTATTCAGCTTGTAAGCTTGTATCTTACATTTAGTAGGATGTTTTAAAGTTTGATTATATTGTTGTTATTGTTACGACGCCAATCAGTACTCATTAATAGTTATTAACATTCAATTAAAGATTACATCACACTAAATAAGGACAAGCAATTGTTGACTACGCAAAATAAACTCGTACCTCTAAGAATCGAACCGGTGGCATCGTTTATTGATACGGTTTCGGCACTTCTGCGTGCTTTCATAAATTAATATTTCTTCGGATCAGAAACTTAGTATCTGTAGTTTGATGATGATACCGAGATAGCAACAGTTCAAATTTATATGATCAATAATACATTCGAGATCGAAAACTGTGCGTTCTCGTTCAGTAACCATGCTTTTTTCACTGCCAAATCCGTTTTCAAAAGCAAAAAAAAAAAAAGAACTGTGTACCCAATGCCAAATTCCAAAATAATGAACATGCGTGGCAGCAAAGTTTACTGTAGTGTAAACGAGTAACTAAAAACTATTAAATCCTATTGAAATACTATAAAAAATAAAGTAAAAGCAATTTTCTTCACAAACATTATTAGACATGTAAAAGAAATTTATTTAAAAAAAAGTCCACGCCTAACAGTAAACTCAAGGTATTTATTATTTACATGCAATACAAAGTCAAAATACTACATGTCGTATAATAAAATATTTTTTTTAGTGAAAGTGTGCAGGTACTTCAATTAAATTAGTAAAAATATAAGCTTATAAATATGTACAATATGTGATATTAATATTACAAAAAATATAAGCAATTATACTTGTACTCCTGAGGCTTGATTATTCTTGAACAACCTTGTTCACGTCGAGTTTAATTATTAAAGCGAAATATCGGCCGGTTTTTGAAACGCATCGTGGACAACTAAATTCTTACGTATTTATGCTAATTTACTCCAATTTAGCTCGATTTTTTTTATTCTAATTTATGTTCGTTTGCATATGAAGCATAGGAAAGCAGGGAGTACTCGAGGCGTTTCAAAAACCGGCCGGTATTTCGCTTTAAAGGGACAGGCCCATCAAAATAAACCTATATTTACGATACGTTCATAATGACTATCAAGCATTTTTATTACAATATATACAAACTAAATTTCACCATTATTCCCCCTAGACAACTTTTTTCCAATGCGCTCCACGCATATGTATACCATAAAACTGCAGATTTCAAAGCTATATATGCAAATTTTAATCGCATTATAATTTCACGATAAATTTGCATTGACGACAAGGATATTTGCGGCTTTACGGTATACATTTGATCTGAGCGCATCGGAAAAAAGTTTCCCATGGCAAATAAATGTGAAATTTAGTTTGCATATATTGTAATAAAAATGCTTGATAGTCACTATGGACGTATCGTAAATATAGGTTTACTTTGATGGGCCTGTCCCTTTAAATTGATGAAAGACTTTGATAAGGCATGAGTTTAGTTTAGGATATCAATATGAAAAGTTATATTCCGGCAATGATCACATGCATTCATAATGTAAACTCAAGGACCTAGTTAGGATATCATTTGAAATGCAATTATCCGGAAATTATTAATCTGCAATTATCGTCCAAACTGTTGTCCTCCATTCATGTAATCACATCTATCGTATTGATATGAATATCCTTGATTCGGGCAGTAACAATAGTAGCGCGGGCGTCCCATGTAGTAGTCGACGAAATTTATTACTGAAAAAATACAATACATGTGTAATTTCATAATGCAATTAGAAAAAGTCCCTAAATAAAGTAACGTTCTAAACGAAAGTCTGCTGCTTAATAATGCTAAGAAACTTATTGCCAAACGAAGTGCTCTCGGACATTGTGGAAAAATTTCATAATTACACACAGTAATGAAAAAATGTTACAATATAAAAAAAATTTATAAAGTTATTTTACCTGAACATCCCGAGTTCCAATTGTTGTCATTAAATCCATTGTCTTGCCAGTCACCACCACCACCCCCGCCACCCACTGAAAATGTAAAAAATGGGTTATTGGTTAAAGCGGAATAACATCCGGTTAACGTATCTTGGACGTTGCACTCCCATGTAGCGTATGAAATTTATATCGTGATACTGACCATATGGGAATTCAGTTATCCATATGGGAATCCAAAATATCCCAAAAACGGCTGTTATTTTGCTTTAACAAAACGTATACTGTAACATTAAGACGGTCAGCTTCAAAACCTTTGCACTACCTAATTGTAAGTTCCAAACAGATAACATATACGAGAAAATACAGAAAAATGAATGAATGACCACGAGAGTTGGTGTTGTTTAGAAAGATTTATAATGTGATCTTTGATTTTTAAATTTACACTTACGGAAAATCACTGAGCTTCCACCATTGCCCCAACCGCCACGGTTGCCTGAAATGAATAATAATAATCTTATTATATAAAGGAGAAGAGTTTACTTTTTTGTTTGTGTGAACGAAACGAAAATTAGAATATCTAAAGGCTATAAAATGAAAGCCGGAGCAAAGTGTTGATCGAGCGAAATCGAATCTTATTTCATGCTTTCTTAAGATACGTTGCAAACGTATCATACACGTTTGCTCACTGTTCAATGCATTTCAACCTTTGAAAGTCGCCTCGGGCGGCGATAGCCCTCTGGTATTTAATATGGCAATTATCATTAAAACCACTTTGTTGATATTCTAATTATATAATAAAATGCCAACTTACCCCAACGACCGCGTCCCCACGAATTACCACGGCCCCATCCGCCTAAATGGCTCAAAAATTATTTGCTCAAGTACGTGTCCTGCTATTATGGGCGCAATACTGTGGGTCATATCAGCATGATTTGAGCTGTTTATGGAATGCAAATCAAAATCCCGTTGGCACAACATTAGTATATTAATCGAGCGATCTAACAAAATTGTAATTAATCAAGAATGTAAAAGTAAAATAGTCACCTCCACCACTTCCGCCACCACTGTGGTCATGATCTTCTAAAAATAAAACTCATGTTTCTCATATGAATACTTGATGACTTGTAGGCTGCTCTAGTTGGGAAGAGAGCCTCGTTCTCTAACCTTACCACCTTACTCATAAAGACTTCAGATACAAACGACCCACTATTGTTGTACTAATACGAACTTCAATATTTATATTTAATCTTACCTCCCCAGCCTCCTCTTCCGCCCCAGCCGCGTCCACCGCCGCGGCCACCACCGCCGCCCCACCCTCCGCGTCCGCCGCCGCCACCTCGTCCGCCGCCACCTCCGCGCCCGCCACCTCCACGTCCGCCGCCTCCGCCGCGTCCACCACCGCCTCCGCGTCCGCCGCCACCGCCTCCGCGTCCGCCACTACCGCCTCCGCGTCCGCCGCCACCGCCACCGCCACGACCACCGCCTCCTCCTCCGCCGCCTCCGCGACCACCGCCACTACCACTCCTAAAGTAAATATATAGTACCAGTCGCCAGGAGCGCTATCGCGCGCCTGGCTCCTGGGCTCGGGTCGTCGCGGCCTTCGGCCGCTCCGACCCGCGCAATACGTGCTCGTCGTCGCGGCCTTCGGCCGCTCCTCCTCGCACGCTTTGAGCGGCCTTCGGCCGCTCTCTCCTTATACCTTTATTTATCAGACTTCCACCTCATGTTGCAAAGCCGTAAAACATGCGCTGCCTCCTTATGAGATTACATCGCCGTTCCCACTCGCTCTCCCCATTGCTGCATCCCTGTTTGTTTCTAAGCTAACATTCACTGAGAACGTGCCGGAGAATAAACTCGGTGGTTGTTACATTGAGCAGGATCATCGCGTTAGCCAACTCTTCCGTTCTCTAGTTATTCTCGCAGTAAACGTTATTTGACGCTGAAACCCGTTCCTCGTGTTTCCTGTTTGCCCTGACAGTCCGCTATCTAAAACGCACAACAACACTAAAAAAGTTCCAAATATGCCGGTGCATAAACATCATGTTTAATTTGCCGTGGTCCCTTTCCCGCTCCGATTACGATTTCTCCTGCGCAACACCATTCAACATGTTCTAATTATACCGGTAAATAAACATCATGGTTACATTGTCCTATTCGCCGTGGTCCCCTTCCCCGGCTGCTCCGATTCCGAATTATCCTTAAACATGTCCGAAATATCCTGGTAAATAAACTTAATGTTTATTGCCCGATTCGCCGTGGTTCCCTTCCCCTTCCCGGCTACTCCGATTCCGAATTATCCTTCTCACCACACAATAATCATGTCCGAATTATACCGGTAATAAACCTCATAGTTACTTGGCCCGATTCGCCGTGGTCCCCTTTCCCCGCTGCCGGGCTGCCACGATTCCGAATTATCCTTCTCACCACACAATAATCATGTCCGAATTATACCGGTAATAAACCTCATAGTTACTTGGCCCGATTCGCCGTGGTCCCCTTTCCCGGCTGCCGGGCTGCCACGATTCCGAATTATCCTTCTCACCACACAATAGTCATGACCGAATTATACCGGTAATAAACCTCATAGTTACTTTGGCCCGATTCGCCGTGGTCCCCTTCCCCGGCTGCCACGATTTCGAATTATCCTTCTCACCACACAATAAATATGTCCGAAATATTCTGGTAAATAAACTTCATGGTTACTTTCGTGCGATTCGCAGCAATTCGCATATAGTTTGACACGGCGAAGGTGGTTTGTGAAAGCCGCCCTTTGATTTTTGCATTGCCTTAACTTATAATTATTGATTTCAATTGTGTATTTATCGATTTTTTATTAGGTAAACATTGGTCAATAAATTTAGTCACGAATCTGGTACATTGGCTACGGTCCTCACCTAACTGTTTTAGTTCAGGAACGTGCACAGTGTAAAACTTACAATACAGCAATATAAAGTTTGTACAATATGTATAGACTAAACTTGCAAGTCTTCATTGCATTCCTAATATTAACCGCCAATTGTTTGCTTTATTTTCCCAGTGCGCGTCTTTTTTTTTGGCGTGAATAATAAGAAAGAAAAATAAAATCGAAGAGATACATCTGTCCAATCTAATGAATACAAGCCGATATAATACACAACCTAATCAATAAAAGTAAAACGTAGCAGCACTAAAAAAGATCTTGCAAGAGGTACTAATAAACAACGACCTAAAAAATCGAAACCCACTGCTTTCCACAATCA